>PVIR01045337.1:0-10815 GCA_004026965.1 Petromus typicus
GTGTGTGTGTGTGTACTGACTTCCCTTACCCAAAGTATATTGGGGGGAATGTCAAAGGAGACTACTTAGAGTCCATTATTTCCCTTGGTTTTGGGAAAATGTACTTAGTTAATATCTGATGTTCTGAAAAATTACCTAATATGGCTTTTGGAAGCTAAGTAAAGAGTTGTGTCTGGGTGTTACCAACACCAGTTTGAATATACCAAAGACATATGCCTGGAAAGCAGATAAGGGACCCAGGGAAAGAGAGAATACTGTCCTAAGAAGTTTTGATTCCTGCTTGAGAGGGCTGCAGAGTCCATAAGCAATGGATCACCAGGAAGCCGAGACTGGAGGGCATGTTGGCAGTGGAATTAGCCACTGTAGGAATAGAATGAATCATCCACCTACTAGACTTACGATCAAAAGAGTCTTGGGAGGAGGTGGCTCTGAGAAGTAATGAAAATATGAATGTGTGTATTGAGAATGGCTGCAGCACCCCTCTTTCCCTACCTTACTCATTTCATTTAAACCCCAGAGAGGAGATTTACTATAGTTCCCAGTTAAGAGAAAAGGCAGGTAGTTTAACCTTAGAATGAAAAAAATTGCTAGTTATTGTGTTATAGGGGGGTTTATGTACTAAATCCAGACGCTGCTCTACAACAGTCTTTTATTACTTAAGGCTATCCAGAAACATCATGGGTTTGCTGGAGTTTTGTTGACTGGTAAGGAAAAAACTTCCCTCCAGTGAATGCATTTATTAGAGAGCCTGGGAGAGAAATACAATGTTAATTTTGGATTATATGCTGTGATTTACATCCAGGATTATGTCTCATCATGCAGTGTGCTGATTATGCCAAGATGGAAAATATTGTTTTTTAGTAAATATGCACTTTTCTAATATCTATAATCCTAATCACTAATTCAGTACTGATGTTTAAATATGTCACTTTTCTACCTTTTTGAGAGTAAGTTATTCCTTAACTCAATGATTAGTGCTTGAGAATGATTAATTTGAGACTTATTCCTATAAATTAAATGAATCTCTCTCTGGCACATTAATAAGTAGAGATTTTGGGGCCAAGGATTTGGATCAGTGGTTTTGGCACCTTCTTCACAAGTGCAAGGACCCCAGTACCACCAAAACAAGTAAAAAAAAATAAGCAGAGATTTTTAGTAACAAAAGTTGAAGAAAGCACAAACGATTTCTAGGTCTTCATGTGGGTAAAAGATTGTCTTAATTTAGTAGGGTTTTTCTTTTTTCTTTTTTTTCCTCTCATCTGAGTCCTTGGGAAAAAGCATATCTTTAGTGTATTTTAAAAATTTGACAGATTGAATTTTTTCTGCATCTCAGTTGGAAGTTTTTTTTAAATCTGAGAAATACTCTTTGGTATTTAGCTTACATTTGTTTTCAGGAACTTTCTTGGATTATATCATGTAATAGATCAACGAACAAATTTTTTTTGGAGTATTTGCTAAATTCTTAGTGTCATTTTTAGCATCATAGTATTTGGAATCCAGTTGAAGTAAATTCAACAAGTATTTTATTGCATGTGGTCTCATGGAAGGCATCATAATAGAGTCTGAGAAAAAGAATCTGAGTAATTAAAACCTGGAAGGTAGTCTGGTTGTGAAATATATATATATATATATATATATATATATATATATGTATATATATATATACATATATATATATATGTAGTTGATACTATGCCCCGTGAAATGTATGTAAAATATGAAATATAAACAAAAAGAATCATTGTGATAAAGAGGAAATTATTCATTCTACTGGAAATGATCGAGAAACTACAAATAATAATTGTTATGATTTATGGATAATTCAAGATGGTCCATGTGCTTTATGAGCACTTGATGAGTGCTTGATATTTCCAAGCCATTTCTAGATGATTTTTATGTACTCATGTATCAATTAGTGGTTCAAAGAGCATAAGCAGCTTGTCCAAATCATATACATATCAGAATCAGCAACCGGAATACAGGTCTATTTGTATTCAAAGCCTGTACCCTTATTAGCTATGCTGTGACATCTGAGAGATCATTCCAAATTAAAAATAGCATGGTAAGTAAAGGTATAGATAGTAGTGGAGTTTTTCATACATGCATTTTAGTCTATTGTGGCTGACATGGCTTAGAAGGCTTGGAAAGGATGGGGCTTGTATGATAGGAGATGCGAATTCCATGATAAGAAATTTATGCTAGATTTGTAACAGTAAAATGATAGACAACTAAGTGAAATTGTAAAAAATGACAGAAAAAGACAAATAGCTATATTTAATAGGTGCTAATTGTCTGAGGTAAAACTATGTTTTTTGTAATTTAAAAGTAAATGCACTCATTTCCATGACAGTGCTAAATAGTATAAAGTGTAGTTTAAGTTACTTTATAACTGAGTCTAGCACAGTGATAATGCATCTGAATTTGAATTTATAAGTGTATTAGTGCTAAAAAGCATACACTGGCCTACTGGGAAAGAACAGAAGCAAATTTCACATTTAAAGGACAACACCACTTCAGGGAGTGACTGTTAAATGATACTGAACCACACAAGCTGAAAAAATAAAGTATACACATTACTAAGAATAAGGAAAAGTGTGAGACAGACCCTTATCACTTCATGGCAGTAGGTACTTCAAGATGTCACTCACAACATTGTAGGGAACTATACCAGACCCATATCCTCAGTTGGTATAGCTCACAGAAGTAAATATCACTTTGAATTAATGTTAATTGAAGCTTTATTGATTTTCTTCTTTTGATTTTAGTATGCAACAGTTTTGGTTCCATAATTGTGTAGGTATTATCAGCCTCAGGATTCTATATCATGTTATTCTATATGTAAATATGATACACTAAATAAGATACTAAAGGACAACATGGGGAACCAGGGCAATTTTAGAGAGAGAGAGATAGAGAGAGAGAGAGAGAGAGAGAGAGAGAGAGAGAGAGAGAGATAGGGTGGGGGATAAAATTTCAAAATAAAAATGCAAGCAGAGAAATAGGAATAATGCGATAGTTTGACTAAATCATGAATTCTTACTTGTGATAAATAGAAAAGGAGGCTGAAAAGTCCAATGTTCTCATATGACATAAGTTGTAACATAACAGATTTAATGTGCACTCTTCAGGAGGGCAATGAAGATGTGATTTAATTTTGGGATTTCCCTACAATGTACTCTGACAAAAGAATTTGGGTAAAAGAGTTTGTCTGGAAGGTGATCCAGGGACACACTGATGATGAAGTGAGACAGGAGGAGAGGAAGATGATTAAGGGTCCACTAATAGGCAGATTACCCCGTGGGTCATGACAGCTTAGTCCCATTAAAGAACTCCAGGAGTAAATGCAGAATGTGTGCCTCCTGGTTTTCCATTTATAAATAGAAGAGCTATTATATTTATATACCTAGTTTCACTAATACTTGGTTGAGAAATTCACCCACAGCAAGTAGGTTCTGTGGCACTTCAGACTCACTGCAGGGTTTGAAGTCCAAAGAAAGCCTTCATGAAAGCAAGGCAGGTACTGGCTTTGTGAGTGACATGGGACAGCCATGTGTGGAGAAGTAGTAATACCAGAGGACTATGGGGGAGCATCCTGAACTTGCTACGATCTTTTAAGACTGCCAGTTTTGTGGATGAAGGAAACTGACATTTCATTGTCTGTCATGGGTCTTGAATTATGGTGGATACTTTCACATTTAATTCTTATAGAAATTCTACACATACCACTTCTATTCATAGTTTTTTTTTAATATGCAACAAAACTCACTCTTAGGAAGGTACTCAGCTAAGTTGTGTTGAAGCCAGAATTGAGAGATCACTTTTGAATTCATGACTTTTTGACCCAAAAGGTTCTGATCATCTTCTTAATAATGAAATGGAGAAAATGAAATGGAGGAAATTGGATGATAGAAGATGGTAATGAATTTGGAAATTGGAGGGTAGAAGATAATAATGAATTTAGATAGTGGGCTCTTTTTCATTTGTTTTTACATTTATTAAGAAATTGACTTAAAATTCTAATTACATTAGCTACTGATATTCACATTTGCAATATGTTAAATAATAATCCTATTTTTCCTTGAGTATTTAGAGATATAGAACAGAAAAAACCTTAATGATATAAGATAATATATTTGTGTTGCTAATGGATAATGTTAAAATTTTACATAATCAGTGTATTAGTTACTTTTTTATTTGCTTTTACACAATCAGTGTATTAGTTACTAACATAATACCCGACACCCACAATTAAAGGAGGAAATGTTTATTTTTCCTCACAGTCTGTAGAGGTTCCAGTCTATAGGCTGGCTCCAAGGCAAGGGAAAAAGTAGAAGGGCATGCAGAGGAGAAACAATTCATTGTGTGCCCGTCACAGGGGGCAAGCCGCCAGCCTTCTTTTCCCTTTTATTCCATTACAACTACAAGCCTATTGGTTGGTTGCCACTGCCACTCTAGGTGGGTCTTCTGAATTCAGTAAACCTATTTAGCCACACCCAGCACTATGCTAAACCGATCCATGGACTGAGACAATTACTGTGCCCTTAATCTAATATCACATACCCATGAGTAACCCATCTCCCATCAGCTCCACTCATGAATCCATGAGAATTGGGGGGCATGTAGTTATAAGCTATCTCAATCAGTAATAATAGTCACAACATCTATTATTATATTTATTTTCCACTATAAAAACAATTCTAGTTAATTATTTCACTAATTATTTGATATCAGTATGGATCCTATTACTGCAGTACCAACTTGTAGAAGAGAAAGCTAATGTTCAGACAAGTATCTTGTCTAATGTGATTCAGCTTATACTGGATAAGGCTGGGTTAAGAACTGTATTGTCTCTGGGTTTATTTGTGGAATGCAGATGAAATTCCCTTCTGCAATATATGTAGTTGTGAGAAAGTTATTTTTAATATTGAAAATTTAATTATTCCAACCAATCTATTTTAAATCCTCTGGTAAACCAAAGGTCTCATCTTTGGTACACAAAGGTTTTTCACGTTTAGATTTGTTTGAAGGTGATGAGTACTCTGTGCAGTTTTGCCTTATAAGTAATTATATTATTTCTTAGTGAATATCTTACATTTTGATATTTTTTTCATGATGGTCAAAGAGACTTTTGTCATATGGCCTCTTTGCTACTATGATGAGACAGGCTTTTGCAGCAAGTGTGCTGGTTGGTATCATTTTTCAATAGAGATTTCAATTACCTTCTCTAGTTCTTTAGGACAAGAAGTGAGAAATACTGTACCTAATTCTAAATAAAGGAATTTAAAAAGAAAATGTGCTCAGACATTGATGGAGTTTTTTCTGTTCTCACATGAAAGTCATGTCAGTCTGCTTTTCCAATGGCATTGCTGCATTCCTGTGGACATTAAGGATGCCAAGATCCACAAGTGACTTGTACTTTTTAGCCCTGAGGATGCTTGTAGTTTGTCAGCAGTTTGAGGCGATGGCTCCACTCTGATGCTTGTGCCTGCTTAGCCCCATGGGGTTGGGATCCTTGTCTTGAGATGGTGCCATCTCTCTTTGATCATTGCTGTCAGTTCCAAATAGCTTGCAGCTTCAGGCTGTTTGTGTTGCCTTAGAGTGTTCCTTCCCTGACCCCCTGCCTACTTTTCATGTGGTTGATCCAGTTTAACTCATCTTACTATATAAGCTATAGGAATTCTGCGGTAATCTGTCTTTACATTCTCAACACAATAAAACTAAGGGATAAGCAACCTACTTCAGTGATGGGAAGTTGATCAAATACTTTTAATAAACAGATTCATTGATGTGCTGAATCATAGATGAAATTAAAGAAGAAATTAAACTGTCTACATTTAAATGGTAATGCTGACAGAATGCATCACAACTAACTTATGGGATGCAGTGAAACAAATCCTAAGGGGAAATTTATAGCAGTAAACTCTGGGAAACAGAGTGAGTTGAAATAAACAAAGTAATATTGAACATAAAACTCCTAGACAAAGAAATCTAGCCCAAAGCTCACACAAGTAAGGAAGTTATAAAGATTACAGCAGAAATTAATGCAACTGGGGCTAAGAAAAGACTACAAAGAATCAATGAAGAGTTGGTTCTTTGAAAGATGTAATAAAATTGATAAGCCCTTAGCCAATCTTATAAAAAAAAATAAAAGCTCACGTCCATGAAATTAGAGCTGAAAAAGATGACATCACAACAGATCCAACAATACCTATTTTGATAATCTGTACTCTACATTCATACTCAAATAGATGTACCTTCAGGACATCCTCATAAGTGAAATAAACAGGTCACAGATGTGTAAATATCATATCTTTTCTTTGATATGAGAAAATGAAGATGTAAATGAGTCCTAGTATATATAGGAGATATTGTGAAATAGAAAACATTTAAAAGGAAATGGAGTGTAGGGGGTAAGTAAAGAGTGGAAAAATAATGTGATGGTAATAAAAAAGGAAAAGCCTATGTATATAGCGGGTGGAGGCTTATGAGGTGGGTAGGGGAACTGGAAAAAATAAGAATCAAGTTGTGTCATATCATAAACTGGTACAAATTCTGAATGCTGAAAGTGACTATGATGTGTATATATAATGTACCAATAAAGATTTGAATTAAAAAAGGATGGAAAACACAGAAGAAATGGACATATTCCTAGATACACATGAATTACCAAGAGGATATTACAATTCTGAAAAATTCAGTATCAGTCATTTCACAGGTGGTCTCTGAAGAAGGAATGAAGTAAAAGAAACCCCCTTGAGTGAGCCACCTAGATCTGCCTGCAGCAGCTCTAGGGGTCACCCCCAGAGAAAGATTTGGCCTCTTCCCCATCACAGCCGGTTTGCTCTGTTTTTACTTCCTGGTTGGGACCTGACATTGGTGGTCTGGCAGGCTGTTGGGGACTCTGGCCGCCACGGTGCAGGTGCACCCACAGCAAGGCTCGTGGAAGGCTTGCTTGCTGCAGACTCTTCCTTTCCTCGCAGCCGAAAGAAATTGAGTAGTGCGGATGTCGCTGCTGGACAAGCCTGTTCTGTAGGGAGTGGGTCCTCCGAGGCCAGACCAGCCCTTAATGCCATAGCACCATACTTGGCCGCTCTCCACTGCTGGGAACCTGCTGTTACCTATTCGAGAAAAAGCACCCCAGCCAATGAGGGCCAGCACCTTGTGAACACCAAGGGTAGAGCTCGCAGAATTGGACTGGCATCCTGGAAATATGCGGTGTGGAGCGGGTCCTGGAGCCCGCGGGAAGCCTGCCGCCCCCCAGACCAGAGCGGCATAGAGATATTAAGTTATTCATCCATTTTTGAATCAGCATTATAATTTTTGCTGGTTATAAACTATACAGATAAATTATTTAATATTTTAGATAATAAATAAGGCAATTATTTTCCTTAATATGATGTTACATATCAACTTCCCACAAGAAATGTAAACGTTATATAGCACACACATGTACTAATAAACATATATATGTATGTATATTTTAGGTTTTTATTTTTTAAGTTATCTTCTTGTTAGTAATAATACCCATTAACTCATGAATCTAGTATCCTACTTATAGTTTCTTCAAAGCTCTATTTCTTTTTAATACATCAAAATAAATACTAAGCTATTAAAGTAAAAAAGAATGATCTACACCTGCCACTTAAAAATCTCCTATATCTCAATCTTTGAGAAACACTGAACAATCAGTAACTGTGGATTTTAGGGGAGAAATAGTAGGATGAATTTGTAGTAACACCAATAAAGTAAGTGAATTAATGAATCCTCTTGGTCTCCTATGGCCATAATCAAAATTAATGCTCACAGATATCATCTGTCAAACAATAGCGTATTAGTGAGAATTTCTGGAGTTCACAGATATTTTATATAATTTAGCTTAAAAAAAAACCCAGCTGCTAGGTAATAGTGTTTCATGAGTGTTGAAAAGCCTTCAGTTTCATTCTTAATCTTTCAGAAATAAATCCCGGGAGTGAAGAAGGCTACACATTTCACTTTTATAATCTCCTTTGTTCAATCTGCTGAAGTTAAGAATGCATTAATATAGCATAACACATTATTTCTTCCAGGCTGCTTTGTAATTTGTTCAGAATGATTGCAAATCTTAGTAAAAGCAATTGAGACACTTCAAAAGGAGCTCATCATTCATGATTAAAGACACATATGCTTAAAAAATACCTTTAGCTAATTTTGAAGAATTACTAACATATTTTGGGAATCAGCCTTGTTAACCAAATCTAACAGTATTTAGAATTCTGTTTACAGTCAGAGATCTCTAGGCTTATATAAGCCATAAACTGTGGGCTATAGATTAAATGGAAACATTGTAAAATGTTAACTATTTTGAATACAAATCTTCCTAAAACACGTTATCCACTTTCAGATCTTAAACTGAAACTAATGAACATGTGCTTGGAAGACTGAGAGTCATCATTTGTGAGCTTCTAATAGTATGCTACACCATCATCTAGTTCTGAGAGCTTTAGTTTTCTATCTTTGATTTCTCTGGCTTTATATTGGAGCATTGTGCTTGTCTCTCTGTTGAGCTCTACCTTAACTGGCTCTCTTTCAGTTGGCTGCTTTCAGGTTTTTCTGTCCTCAGAATTAGATAAACGGGCTTGTGAAATGTACTGTTAAAGCAGGAGGATCCCAGAAGCTCCTTTCTCTTACAATTCAGTGTCATGTTGCAAATGGGGGGAATTATGAGAAAACTAAAGTTTGAATTTTTGAGTGAATTATTTTTCTGGGTTTTGTTTGTTGAATTAGATTCCAAGTAATGGTAAATTTAAGAGTGCTTCATGATTAAATTGAACTGTACATTTTAGGATCGACTTTACATCTTTGCCACTTCAGAGTACTGCACTTATGACATTCTGTAAATCTTTTGAACATTTTAATTACAAAATTTTAAATTTTTGAGGATATATGAAGAAAACAATACTTCTCTTCTTCAACTTTTCTATTTAGACAGGGAAATTTTGTCTCTGTGAAGTTCACTATCCATGTGTACTCTAGTTTAAAGGTTTACACATATTCCAGCATATGCACCAAGTCCTCACACTCCAAAGTTGTTATAACATTTATAATAATTTAAACCATTCCCTTGGAGTCTACAAATGCACAGAATGAGGAGATCATAATGTTACATTACCATATTCTAAGGAAATCTAAGGTAGCTTTGTTGGGATTACAGTTTGGAATATGACAATCCATCATGGGTCTGCAGAGCAGAGGAATATACTTGTTTTTTTGTACTGGGAATCGAACGTGGGACTTTGTGCTTGTAAGACTTGTGTTGTCCTATGCCTTTGCATGGATGAGAAAAGTTCAGGTTCTATGGAACAGGAGATCACTTCTTTACAGATATATTGCCTCAGACTCAGGCGGGGCTCCTGGTGGGTCTCCTTGCCATTTCTGCTGGCTTACTTGGTATTGGTGGGTCTCCTTGCCATTTCTGCTTGGCTTACTTGTGGGGTTTCTGTTCCATCCTAAGGAGAAATGGCCCAGTAGGGCTGTCTTTTGTTGCTCCATTGGTATCAGAAGAAAGTCCTGGGCCACTTTCTTCTTTGAGTTGGAGGTTGTAAAATACTCTGAAACTCTGTGGCTCCTCCAGTCTTGGGAAGAAACAGGGCTGTTCTTATCAGCTCAACTTTCACGTGGCATCTTTCAAATCTCTCCTGTACTTGCCTCTTGCATTACTTCCATGGTCTCCAGTTGTATTTAGTAGGGGAGGGGTTGGAGGAACTAAATACAAAGAATCTATATTGTCTTGTCCTAAATATTAATATTTAGGTCTCTAGTCCACTTCAAAAAATTTTGAAGATGACATATAAAGTACTATCAATTTTTAGTTTTTTTCTTACAACATCTTAAATAGCTTGATATGTCAATATTAAATGTACTTATGTTGTTAAAATAACAATTTATAATTTAAACTTTTATTTATTATAATAGCCTGCTTTAATGTATATTTTTAACCTATTATTATGCTCAGTATTTATCCTAACTATCTTTAGTTATTACTTCAAAAATGACTATTACATAATTAAATTATTATTTATATTTTTAGTAGTGATAAAAATGAAGCCTGAAGTTTAAATGACCTGCCCAAAATTTATGTATCTAAATACTGGTAAATTGAAGGGTGAGTACTAAGTAGCTTTCTGGTAGTCATAAATCCACTTAATCTGGAGTACCATATACAAATTTTCTTATCATCTGTTGCTGCTATTTTATTTCTAATATATAAATGCTTCAGAGTGACATTGAAAGTGGAACTATTTTTTAAGTACTCTTTAGCTATTCTGTGAGATTTATTAAATAATAATTTTTAGAAAGCCTCAGTAAGTAATCAGCTTCTCACCAATGATAATACTTTTGTTTGAGATTAATATTAGTGCTTTTCAGTGGCCCATATAAAACTAATCTCTATTATAGAGTACACAGCTGGCCTGATGGAACCATAATAACAAAAGTAATTGGTGTTTTTTAATATTCACAAGATACCAATTATAATTTATCTTTTGTACAGAAAAAATAGGGTCTTTTTTGAAAACTTACTATTAATAGTTATATTTTTCATTCTCCAGAGATGATTTTTATATTATAGTTGATACAAACATAATGATGTACTTATCATATCTTTGAACAATGTAAAATTTTATTACATGTTAATAGAAGGCATTGTATATTAATAGAATGTATTTGAAATAGAATGATTAGGTTTATATAATTTTGAAAAGAAAAAAATTACAAATTTGCTTTTTGTAGTCTTGTTATATTCATTAGTTAGTAGCTTTAAATTATAGGATGAGGAAT
>PVIR01045338.1:0-10778 GCA_004026965.1 Petromus typicus
CTGTGACCTATTTTTCACTTATGAGGACATCCTCAAGGTACTTCCGTTTGAGTATGAATGACTCAATCTTATCATTTTTAATGGCAGAGTAATACTCCATTCTATAAAAGAACCACATCTTCTCTATCTAGTCTCCAGTTGATGGACATTTGGGTTGTTTCCAAGATTTAGCAGTCACAAACTGAGCTGCTATAAACATGGGTGCACATATGTTGCTGTGAAATGAATCTTGTAATTCCTTTGTGTATATACCTAGCATAGCGATGGATGGGTCAAATGGGACCTCCAATCCTAGCTTTTTGAGGAATCTCCACACTGATTTCCATAGAGGTTGTAAGACTCTACATTCCCACCAACAGTAGAGAAGGGTTCCCTTTTCTCCACAGCCTCGCCAACATTTGTTGCTGGCTAATTTCTGAAATAGCCGCCATTCTTTGTGGAGTGAGATGAAATCTCAGTGTTGTTTTCATCTGCATTTCTCAAATGACCAATGATGTTGAGCATTTCTTCATATACTTCTTAACTGCTCTTACTTCTTCCACTGAAAAGTATCTGTTCATTTCAAATGCCTATTTTTGAATAGGGTCTTTAAATTTGGGTGGGCTGATTTTTTTAAGCTCTTTATATATTCTAGATAGTAGCCCTTTGTCTGAGGAACTACTGGTAAAGATTCTTTCCCACATTGTTGGTTGCCTTTTTGCTCTGTTGGTGGTTTCCTTTGCTGTGTAGAAGCTTTTTAAAAGAATGAGGTCCCATTTGTTGATTTCTTCTACCAATTCTTGTGCTACAGAGGTTTTGTTCAAGAAGTCTTTCCTTAAGCCAATGTCTTCAAGAGTTTTACCTAACCTGTTTTGCAGCAGGTTTAGAATGTCTGTTTTAATATTTAGGTCTCTTATCCACTTTGATTTTAGCTTGGTACATGGTGAAAGAGATAGGTCTAGCTTTAGTCTTTGGCAGGTTATGGCCCAGTTTTTCCAGCACCATTTGTTGAAGAGGCTATCTTTCCTCCACTGAGGATTTTTGGCTCCTTCGTCAAAGATGAGGTGACTCAGTGTATCTGGAGTAGTTTCTGGATCTTCTAATCTACTCCATTGATCCTCAGGTCTGTTACTTTGCCAGTACCATGCAGTTTTTATCACGGTGGCTTTATAGTATGGTTTCAGGTTCAGGGTTGTAATACCCCCCACCATGTCCCTGTTGCTTAGAATTGCTTTTGCTATTCTAGGTCTTTTGTGGTTCCAGAGGAAACTTTGGATTTTTTCTCCAGATCTGTGAAATATGCTGTTGGGATTTCAATTGGGATTGTGTTGAATCTGTATAGTAGTTGTGGGTTTAGCCATTTTGACGATAAATATGGCAGTTGGGAGGAGGCAGCAGGGGTTGAGATGTGTGCTGACAGAAGAGCGGCTCATTCCTCAACGGAAGGAGGCCCAGATGCAGCCTCGCAGAGGCCGGCTGGATTAGTGCTGGGCTGCTTCTCTCTGTGTGTCCGCATCCGTCCTGGGACTCTTCGCGGGGACCACGAGTCTGCGCTGCATCTGCGCTGTGCTGCTCCATGGGAGTCAGTGGTCAGGAAGCGGCTCGGCCCTCCGCCCTCCTTCACCCTAAAGCAAGGGGATAAACTTTGACTTTGAAGGGGCAGAAAGGGAGCATTTCTATGCTTCCAAAGGCCACGTGGTCCGTTCTTGTGACCCCTTCATTCTTTACACTGTGGGGCAGCTGTGAATCTGAATATAAAACTTAACACAAGGGCACTGAAATATGAATTTCAGGTAATTTTCATGTGATGTTATATATTACTTTTCTTATTTACCCAGTCATTTAAAATGTGAAACCCTACTCTTAGCTCGTGGGCCAGACTCCGGTCTTTGGACAGAATGTGCTGGCCCTGCGCCAAAGCACTGAGGTTCCCGTGTCCCCTGGTGTCGTCATTTTCTGACACACTGTCCTGTCTCAGGAGGGTCAGATGCAGCTGCGAGGCTGCAAACCAGAACCCACCCCGCAGCAGGACACGCTTCAGTCCTGCGCCTGCCACCCTTGCTGCCCCGATCCATGTGCTTGCTTGATGCCCCGTACCCTTTCCTGGTTACAAGGCATCTTCTTCCTTCTCTTGGGATCCTCGTGCGTTACCGTGACCAGAAACTGAGACTTCTGTACAGGAATGTAGATAAAGCAAGGAGTGTTCAGCAGAGTGCTAGAGAAATTAGTAGTGAAGGCAAGAACTTTGCTTTATTGGCAAGAAGTAGATTGACTAAGATGCATTTATTTTCTTTGTCTTCAGACAATTTCTCACTGCAGGTAATAAAATGAAATTAGTCTTGTTGAACTGGGAACGCAGGCGAGAGCTGTCCAGGCCCACGGCTGTCCCTCTGTGAGATGAGGCCCAGGCCCAAGAGCTCGGCCAGGCCCAGAACTGCTGCTCAGATGATGCTGCGTGGAGGAAGCTCTACACTGCCCGGCTGAGCATGCTCCCTTTTCTCTTGTGCGAAATGGGGGTTTTGGAGTCAGGTGACCCCTCTCTACGAAGGCTGTTTTCCTAAATCTCAGAGCTCTGGACGCTCTTCAGTGATCTGCGAGGCCCTAGTGCAGCCTCTTACTCAGGGTCAGCAGACCTGGCTGGGTGTTAGCATCCAGTGTGGGAGAGTCCAGGGTTCACCCCAGCCTCGGAATCAGAATGTCTGTGAGAGGATCTAGAATTCTGCATAAATAAAATGATGTACCGCTGCGTATATATAAATTCTACATACATATAAATACATATTGTATATATATAGATATAGGCTTCCTAGGTTGGGAAGCATGTATGTATCTCATAAGACTTAATAATGTGTTTAATAAAGCCAAATACTTCCTGCTAATACTAGCTTAGACTTTCCCTGAACAGCGCATGGCCTCTTTTCCACCCACAGGAAGGGAAATGGAAGAGACCGGTCAGAAGGACTCAGAATCCTCTCCACTTTCTCTCCTTGGGAATGTCTGTCTCAGGAACTGGACCCCGGGAGAGCTGGGCTCGAGGGCGCGCAGGCCCGGCGTGTGCCCCGCCATGTCTCCCTCTCCATTTTCCCTCCACTGACCCGACATTTGCAGTGCGGTCTTCGCCTTCCCGCTGCAGCATGTTGGTGAGAAAAGGCCTGTGGCTCTGTGCGTCGGGATCATTCAGCAGGCTGCCAGAAGCCTTCCCAGTTTCGCTCCTCAGAACTCGTCTTTCTGAGTTACTTCTGGAAATCACACAATTGTAGTAAGGCACATACAGGGCACAAACACAAGAAGAATCTCAGTTCCAAAAAAGATAAACTTGTTCTGAATTTCTCCATGGCTGTTCATTTACATGTGAGAAATTGTAGATCTCACAGGAGGGGAAGCGTCTGCCTCCCACACTGGCAGCCCGGATGGGTTCTGAGAGTGGAATTCAGCTGTGTGTGTGTACACGCATGCACGTGTGTTACACACACCTGCTCTCTTACAGTTCTCCACAGCTTCCTGTGGCGTGACAGCCACAGTGACGTGCTCTTCTGTTTGAAGAATTCCTGCCACAGACATGAAGTCTTCACGGTTTCCCAGAACTTTGTTAGAAATTTAAATATGCCATAGTCCTATAGTCCTTATCTCTGGAATTCGATGGCACCTAGAAAGATGATCAGGAAATAAATCACCACAGAAAAAGTTAGCCTTAATATTTGTTGATTTTAATGCAGTCATATTTCCAAATTATATTCAGTATTGAGGTAGATATTTTTTCCCATTGAAAAAGATGAGATCAGTGTATGAATTCTGGGTGTAGTTGATCTTTTATATCATTTTTTTTTTTTTTTTGAGACAAGGTCTTGCTTTGTAGTTCAGTTTGGTCCTGAGCTCACTATGTAGCCCAGACAGGCCTCAAACTCACAGCAATCCTTCCTGTGCCTCCCAAAGAGTGCTGGGATTACAGGCGTGAGCCACCATGCCCAACATATACCTTGTTGTTTTGATCTTTATAGCATACTGCTTTGAAAGTAAGTAAATGCTTAAGAAATATTTAAGTGGCTCAGAAGTGCATCATGTCATGTATCATGCGGTCGTGTCAGGTATATTCATAGCTATCGATTATCTGTTTCCGGCTTCCCTGTCTGCAGGATGACTCTGCGCTCAGTCTGTACCTATGCTCCCCCTCCAATTCTGCAGAGAAATTTCCAGCCGAGTCCTGAAAGTCTTTGCTTTTCTGCCTCCACGTCCCCTGCAGCAGTTGGATCTCTTGTTCAGTAGGTCATGTTGCAGTCCTGCTAATGCAGAAGCTTCCATCTCTCGGTTATCTGGGCTTCCTCTTCTCTTAACCTGTGTCACTTCATGGGCCTTCACAGGTGAGAGTTCACTGTGCACGCGTATACATGTATGTGTGTGTGTGTGCGCACAAAATCCGTCCACCTTAACTCCGCATTCTCTTGCTGCGTCCTCAACTCACTCTTCTCTTGCTGTCCTCTGCGGCTCCTTCTCCCTCTGCCCTCTCCTGACTCTGAGGGGCTACTTGAGCCCTGCCACCCCCTGCTCATCTCTGTCATGGAGACTGTTTTGGAAACACCGCTACAAGCCTGGAAGCTGGCCCTGCGCTGTAGCGACATGACAGTCCCTCTGTCCCACCACAAGGAGGCCGGAGTCTCAACAGCAAATTGAAGTCGTGGCATCCTGCTGTTCAGGGACCAGTCATGGAGTCCCCACCACTCACCAGAGCTGACTAGTGCTGGGCTGTTATCCTGCTGTCAGGCCTGAAGAAGTCATCTCGAGGGAGGCAGGAAGTTGGCAGAGCGGTCCCGTTTCCTGCGGCCTGTGTCAGCGAGGCCCCTTAGGGTGTACGCTTCATTTCATGGTGTCCTGGTGAGAATTTGGATGGTTGTGACCATAGCCGGTTACCAGGAGCAACAGGATTTCATTTATGATTTAGTTGTTCTCTTGGATTACTAGCTTAAAAGCTTTATGAAGCAATGGAAGACGTAGTAATTATGGAGGGGTGGGAATAACTGTGTGGGGAGGGGAAAGAATCAGAATGATAGGAGACAGAGGAAGAGTTCAAAACAGCCGCCATTACCCCAGGAACAGCAGCGAAGCTCTGCTATTTGGTTCACTAAAAAGGGGTCCCCAGTGCTCAGTGACCCACTCCCAGGCTTGAGACTTCCATTACAGCCCTGCCGCGTGAGAGCTAAAGTCTTAATTGGAAATAGAATGATTGAGCCAATTCTGTGTTTATTAACGCGCTTACAAACGCTCAGCACTCTCCAGTGTGATTGCTCCTCGATGCCGATGCAGGAGGCCGCAGGCAGCTGCCCGGAGCTTCAGCAGCTTCCACTGCAGCAGGAGCGGCGACAGTCCAGCCTGTGGGCGTCAGGTGGGGGCTGCAGAGCTGCACCCCGGGGCTGCGGCGCCCCGTGGTGGGCGGCGAAAGTGAGCCTGTATCAGAACATAGGCTGGCACAGGAGCATGGGCACACTGCCTGGCACACAGAGAAAGCCGGAAGAGCGTGGGGAGGGCAGCAAAGGTGAGGCATCTGCAGAGACGTCGTGTGTCTCTAGCTCCAGGTCCGAGGTTGTTGGTGTCTCTGGGCCCTAAAACGGAGGGCAGCGGATTGGCTCTCAAGGCATCAGTACAGCTGCCCCGTCTCTCGCCCAGAGCAGCACGAAGGCCATAGGGAGGTGGAGGCTGTTTATAAGGACTGATGGGGAACACCAGCACGTAGGAATGGACAGCCGGGCGGCTTCTGGGCGTGTACGAATGTCCACTTCTCCAGCCACTCACAAGAGAGGGATTTTTTCAAAACTTTTGCGTTGTGGTGATTCTACTATTTCCAGGGAAGGCAACTAGAAGCCACGTCTTAGATGAGACGAGTGGGTCAGAAGAGCAGTGCTGGGGAGGAGGAGAGAGGGCAGAGTGTGGGCCGGCAGGGCCACACCTTTGTTCTGGATCTGTGATGTGCAGAGCTGGGATTCAGGCCGACCGTGGCGGGCGGCGTGGTCCGTGCTGCGGCGCTGGGTCTCCCGCCAGCCACCACCGTCAAGTGCGGCCTCGAGGTGCCATTTTGACACAGCGACTTGAGAGACTTCAGAAACAATGAGACTGGGTCTGAGGTGTGTGCTTGCTACTGATTTGTCTCCACTGGGAACAAAACTGTCAGGAGAAAGTGACTGTGGTTGACTTTCTTGAGGCTCAGGATACTCAACTTAACTCTGCTTTTTAAAAAATGGTGCATTATTTTATTAAGTTGTAATGAAAACAGATAGTGGTTGGATTGCTTTTATTTTTCAATGACTTGGCAAAACAAAATGTTGGCAACGTTGTTTTAATCCTTTAAATTATTTTGGAAATTTTAATGGTACACAAAATACAACTCTCAGACAAATAACCTTTAAAGTTCTTTCCAGTTCTAACAGTTTGGGATGCTAACCTTTTCTTTCCACTTCTGACTGCGAGGTGAGAAATTCAAGTGTCAGTTTATATTTGTATCCTGGAACAAACTGTATTTTTCCCAGAAAAATCACAGCTCCAACATACAGGATTATAAGTACTTTGTTTTCCTCAGCTAGAACAAAACTTGAATTATACCTTTAAATCTTAATTTGACCAAGGATTAGAATAAGGAGAGGGAACTATTTACTATTGTACATTGCTGGTGAATATATCAACTGGCTTAGGGAGGGGCCAGCAACCCTTTTCATTTATCCATTTTTATTGAAACAGGGGCCACACTATGGTCCCCAGACTGACCTCTAACTGCTTCAGCCTCTCAAATAGTTGGGACTACAAGTGGACATCATTGTGCCCAGCTCAGAAAACTTTCTGTAAAAGGCCAGGATGGAAAATCTAATTTTTAGGAGTTGTATGTAAGGTCTTTGTCAAATATTCTTCTCTTCTTCTCCTTTCTTCTCCTCTTTTATTTTTTAAGAGCTTTTGTAGAATGGGAAAACATCATGACCTGGATTTGGCCTGCGGTTGTCAATAGCTGAGCCCTGATCTACATCTCTGGATGGCGATTTGGTTGTTTTTATCTGAGTTATACAGGCTGAGCAATTCCCGGTGCAGGAATTTACCCTGCAGATGCCCTTTTACTGGTCAATACAGCCAATCATTTTGTAATAAATACTCTTTATTACTTTGGTTTTGCTAAGAAACCAAACCAAACCGAACCAAACCAAAGCAAAACAGCCAGTCAGGGGACAGAGTTCCCCATGGTAGTGTTGTTTGAAATAGTGAGATACTGCAAACAAGCTAACCATTTGTCACCTGAACTGGTTAAATAGTAGAAATCTATACAGAAAAATCTAATAGTCTATAAAGAATCAGTTGCAGCTCTGTATAGATTAATACTTACAGTTTATAACTAACAGGAGGAGAAAAGCAAGGTCCTAAATATATCTGTAATACTATTGTTCGTTTAAAAAGACCAACATGTGTAAGCATGTGTGTGACACACACATGCAGAGACACAGCCTTGGCTTATGGCATCTATAGAACATGTGGTACTATTGTCACCAAGGATAACCATTGAGGGACTGAGAAACAGAGGTGACAGGGACGCTTTCTGTCATTTTGAAGTTTGTAGATTCAGCACTGTGTGCGTGTATCACCTAAGAAGTGATGGTAATTCCCAGTGTGAGAAGGTTCGGAAGTGACGCTGAACTGGCCCCGAGTCAGGCCTCACTCACCGTGTTCCGAGCCGCCCTGAAGGGTGTCCTTCTTTGGCTCTGTTCCCACGAAGGCCTTCGACAGAGTAATAGCTCTTTGTCAGCGCTTCCTCATCCACGTGGTGGAGTGCCCGTCTTTACAGGTTGGGTTTAAGGCACTACCAGTGGCAGGATTCCTTCTGATTTGTAAAAGCTGAGCAGATGGACCTACAGGCTGGCCTGGGGAATGGAGATCGGTGGAGAGTTTGGCTTGATGAAAAGGAAGAGTGCAACTGTGGACCATGGTGTAGGGAGACACACGAGACCCGGCCAGCCCTTGGCTTTGTCTGCTGAGAGGCCCAGGGCCAGGCAGCCCATGGTGGCCAAGTCCTGAACTCAGATGTGCCTGGCTTAGCCACACCCCTGACATCGGGAATGCAGCATCTCAAGTCACTGTCACCCGGTGTGGCCACGTCTTGACTCACCGAAAGGCCGAGATGTGGAGCACGGTTTCCGAGTGGCCCCTCATCCCGATCCTACCTTGTCACACCTTGGGCTGCTGTGGCACGTCTGTTGTCTCCCCAGAAGGTTCAGGCACGGCTTGTTGACACTGGCCCCTGACCCCCCAGAAGGCTGCGCCTCTCCTCAGTTCTCCTCACCGTATCAGGAAAGGACCTGGGTCCCTGGCGGTGGTCATAGCCAGACACTGTGAAGAGCCAATGCTGTCTGGCTGCGTGGGAGGCCAGCGCCCCTCCCCCGGGGTGTGCCTGTGCAGTTCTCGCCAAAGATGCAAAGTCTGTGTGCGCCCGAGTCTGAGTGGCCTGTGCCCGTTCTCTGGATGCATGAGAGTTTTGGCCCACACCCGGTATCAAGAGGCCTCCCATGAGCTGTTGCCCTCTCGTGTGTGCAGCTTCGCCAAGAGAAAAGGCTCAAAGCTGAGCTGAAATGACTCGTGTTCTAGGCTGAGGATCAAACCCGGGCCCTTGCATTTGCAAGGCAGGCACCAAACCACTGAGCTAAATACCCGGCCTTCTTTATTGGTATATTTTTTTTAAAAAAGAAAACCTTATCTAGAAAGCTTCTTGAAGGACAATTTCATGTCTTAGTGGCCAGAACTGCAATAAATGGTCCATGCCAGGGGTGGCAAACCTATGGCATGTGTGCCACAGTCTATCATGTGATATCATCGAAAGCTCTAAAGGTTCCCCATCACTGGTCTATGCAGTAAACAGTGGGCTGGATGCGCCCCACAGCTGAGACTTGGCAAGATTCTCCTCTTACTGTCTTGTGGGGGACACTCTGAGCACATGGTGGAGGACAGGGCAGACAGCTGAACAAAATGTGTGCACATGTGTGTGTGTGCGTGTGCACGTGCGTGCGTGTGCGTGCGTGCATGCATGTGTGTGCATGCGTGTGGGGGGGGCTGGCACCGAGTAGGCAACTAGTAGTTCACACTCTTTTCATCAAGCATTTCATTTGTAGCAGTTGAATTTAAAGAAATAATGGCAGGATTGAGCATAGGATGCTGTGCTCAGAAGAGCAGCATAACAGTTACAAAAGTGACTTTGCCAGTCATTAGCTGTGAACTTCCAGGATCCACAGAAACACCCGGCCCAGGTTTAAGTTACTCCCCACTGCAATAGGCAGAATGTTATGAAACCATTAGATAGTTTTAGGACTAATGGCATAAGAGAAACTCCACACTGGGTGTTTAGTGAGGAGCAGAGTTAAAGTGACATTGACCTCATTTTCATTTACTCACATGTACCATGGCTGGGAAGAAATATGCTAGGCTATTGGTTTTCTTCTAGTGATGGCTCATGGGTCACTGTCCTCCTGTCAGTATTTTCTGACCTCTCTCCAATACACAGGTCAGACTTTTAAGATCAGAAGAATTAACAGTGTTCAGACCACATGCCAAGTGTAGCAGGTAGATTCAGCTGCATAACGAACTCTCCCCATGTTTGGTGATGTAAGTGGTTCCTGGGTCTGTGATTCTGTAGACTGAGGGCAGGTGGGTCAGGTGTCTTCATGGCTGGAGCTGCTTGGGTGTCTAGAGTCACTGTGGTGGTGGGACCGGGCTGGGTGCTGGGCTGCGACGGCTATTCCTGCACAGGCTTCTTGGGCCTGCAGCCAGCTGGCCCTCGCCTGCTGTTAGGGCTGCAGAGCGGTTTCCCAGAGACTAAAAACAGCATCTAAACTGCGCATGTTCGTCTTCCTCATTCTGCTGGCAACTCAGCCAGCTTCAAGGTTTGGTAAATGAACTCTCTCCCTTTTCTGAAAGAAGCCACATAATCAACGAATAAAGAATCTGAACACATGGGAGAGGGGAGGAGACTTCGGGGCTCTTTTTGCAAACAATTTGTGACTGTATCTTTATCTTAAAAAATGAAAAACTTCCCCCGAACACAAAACCTAACAAATAAATTGTAACATACAGAGCATGTGTTTAGGTGGTGAGGACTTGTCAATAAATATTTCCTTCATGGTTACCAGGAGGGTCCCATCTCGTGTCTCACGGCTGGTTGAGGACTTTTAGCTCATCAAGCCTTTTCAGGAGGAGAAGGGGGAGCAAAACTGCTCTGTGAGCATGTTAATAGCAGTGTGCTCAGGATGTGTCCTTTGGGCAGGTCGGTAACAACCTGTGTGGGGCTGAGCGGCGGACAGGACCAGAGCTGAAGCCACAGGTAGGCCGAGCTGTGTGCAGAGTTCCCTGCAGGGGTGGGGTTTAGAAGGATCCTAGTACTGAAGGCATGAGTGAAAAATTATGGGGCATCTGCTGTTTCTTCTTTGGGATTCCTTCACAAGAGGCGGATGCCAGGGACCCATTGATGCTTCTCAGTTGAGGGCAACTAATCTTTACGGTTTTCAGGGGCCTCAGAATCTTAGGACAGAGCGGCTGTACCTTCTGAGACTATCATGGTTTTTAAAGTGTTTTTATTCTGAAATAATGTTAGATTTTCACGAGAGTGGTTCATTAGGGTTTACTCCTGAGAGACAAAACCGATAGGATGTTTGACAAGAAATGTTTTGGGGGACTAGCACCCCATAAGCACCGGGAATGAAGAATCAGTCCCTCAGCTGTAGAGCCGGAGACGTCAGGAGCGTGGCTCAGTGAAGTCTGGACCCTCGGTACCAGGACAGGCAGTGGGG
>PVIR01045339.1:0-10763 GCA_004026965.1 Petromus typicus
TCTTGGTTACAAAGAACTAGGAATTATGTTATACATGTTTAATTTAAACAGGAAAAGTTATTAGAAAAAATAGTCTAATCCCCTTGATTACATGAGTTCATTGTTACACTCTTGGTCTTGATTTTAAATTCCAAACTATTCTCAACATTTTCATTATTGTGAGAGTCAATATAAAAATAGCTATCTCATTTAAAAAATCCCATTTCATTTCCCATCTAATATAATCAAGTTATTGCAAAGAATGTAATTTTTAAAAATCAGAGTCTCTTTTAGAACATTAGTTTCCAAATAAAAGCTTCAAAAAGTAGTATATTCTTCTTTGAAATTCCTGGAGTATCATTTTTATGCAACATTTATGCTATACTCTAGTTCACATTTACTTTGTTTTACCAGAAGCAAGTCTTTTTAATTATATGTTGTACTGGCCACAATACTAAGCAGATGAAATCAGAGAAAATCTACTATTTAACTTTAAGATAATTCTAGATATCAGGTATTCACCCATAGATTCTGAAATGTGCATTAGTGTTGCCATAAATAATCTAATAATTTTATGTCTTCAGAAATCAATTTGGATTAAATATGAACACCACCTACACATTTCTTAATTAACCTGCTGATACTTATAACAATATTTTAAATTTTATGGCCTTTGAAATGAAAGCTATTTATATTTTAAAATCATTTCTACTATAGCTTTTTCTTCTTTTTTTTATTTTATCACTTTTATTATAAAGGTAACACATAATTATTGCCTAAAATTTGTAAAACAGAAAACATTAAAAGAAAAAAATATAACTGCTGGTACAACATTTAAAGAAAATCTTTATTACTCTTTTGGTAATTTTCCTCCTGTAAATTTTTTTTTTTAAGTTGGCTCTAGTTACACTGTGCAAAACTGTGTATCCTGAATTTAACATTTAACATCATATAATGCTTCTCACAGTTATAGAAACTATGCATGAACATCAAGTTAAAGTACATTCTGAGAACTACATGACAGCATAGAAAAGACTCAGCATAGCTCATGATACACAATTACTATATGTCAATATATGTCACTAAATTTATTATTATCTTATATCAAGTCATAAAGGTCTACCAAAATAGAAATGACCATCAGATTTTTTTTTTTAGGTTTTTTGAGACAGGGTCTTGCTTTGTGGTTCAGCCTGGCCCTGAGCTCAGCCTCAAACTCACATCACAGCAATCCTTCTGTCTCTGCCTCCTGAGTGCTGGAATTATAGGCGTGAGCCACCACGCCCGGCACTGTGGTATGTGGTACTGATTGCTGCTGGGCATGAGTCTCCACACCCAGTATTGTATGTGGTTACCTAGGATCAAACCCGGGTCCTTGTGCTTGCAAAACAGGCACCGGAACCACTGAGCTTAATCCCCAGCCCCCATCAGAATCTTAAAAGATGTAGGTTCCTTACTTTTAGCTTCCTCATAGATAATGCTTGATTTGACAAATTTTGTATATAAGGCTGTTCTGAAATTTTATATTAAGTCCTTAGGATAAATTTCCAGAATTGAATTACCTAACAAAATGCAGTGAATCTTATACAACACTTTATACATTATCAAATATATTGCACAGTTATTCTAACTTTTTCTTACACTCAAAATACATAATATGAACTATTTACAAGTCCTCTTTCTGATATCCTTATTGGCTTCCAATATTCTCTATTTTTTCTTGATTCAGAGACATCTATGTTAATTATGCTAAATTACCCATTTCTAATATCATAACATTTTTTTCATATTTGAAGAATGTATAGTTTAAGAGTAATAGAAAAGACACAAATTAAAAATTTTCCCAAATACAATGGCCTAGAATTCTTTGGATGATGACAAATATTTACCAGATTCCCTGAATGTTAGCATTTTATTACATTTTCCTTCTCTTTATTTTTTTCTCTCTCTAGATATAGACACAACTTTTTCTGAAAGATTCAACAATTAGACACAAAAATGACACTACAGTATTGTATTTCACATAGTGAATGTGTATTGTATTCTATCGTGTGGACAATTTTAAACCCTTTTTATTCTGAATCTCAGCTAATTTGGTACATAAAATAGAGTATCTTGTTCTAATTTACATTTCTCTGTTGACTGCAGTTGAACATATTTTCCTATGTTAATTAACTATTTTTGTACTTTTGTTACTATTTGATGATATCTGCTCACTATATTTTAATTTTACATACATATTTTCTCACCTCCCATGTGAGAGCAAGACACAAATCACTTCTCAAAATCAGAGAAGATCAAGTCTTTGCTCAAAGAAAATTTACAACCTACTTTGAGAATAAAAGCATAAGACAGTAGCTTTAGGTTTCCAAAGGTAATTTTTAACTGTGGAAATTGTCCTGAAATGAAATTTTACAAGTGAGTACAATGAAATAAAACTGATGAATGAGCAAGGAAGCACCGAAGACTCAGATCACACTATATTCCTTCCCATTTTCTTCTCCACTTCCAATTGAGAGCGATCTCAAGTTGATACCTACCAAGGGAAGTGCTTAAAGCTACCCATAGAGGGCGGACTTCTCTCCAGAGAGGGAAGAACTATTGAATTCTTCTGTGACTTAGATCACAATATACTTATTTTCATCCAACTGTAATGAAATAAGATTTCTTCCTAAATGCATATTTTTACTGAATTCATATTTTTCCTTTCTATGGGTGAAGCTTATGTTTAATGTTGACATTTCTGCTAGGTTCATTATGTGACATTCTGCCCAACAGAAGTATTCTTTCTTTTTAATGATCATTCATCATAAACACTAATATTGTTACCTGAAATAAATTCTGACACATCCCTACCCTCTCCACTCTTCTTCCAAAGTTAATAAAGAATAAGGAAATTGTTGATTTAAGTTATTAGGTGTTGTTGGGCCAGGAATGTAGTTCAGCTATACAGTGCCAGCCTAAAAAGCACAAGGCTGTGGGTACAAAAAAAAATGAAATGTTCTCGCCCAGATTCTGAGAACTGTTGTCCACTAGAACCAGAAGATGGAACATTCATGTCTGTCTTCCAGTCGGGGCAAATGGCATGAAAATAGGCTCCTGGTATTTATTTTTGTTCCTCTATTCTATAATTTACACCTTCTTGGTATCTTCATCCTTCCCAAAATGATTTTGTCTAATAACACTTTTTTCTCCCAGAAAAATTTGGCGAGCATGTTTTCAGACTACACATGAAATGTAATCTGGGAAAATATTTTTAAATTTCTTTTTGATCAGTAGATTTGCCCAGCTTCTTCTAACACACACATACACACACACACACACACACACACACACACACACACACACACACACTCTTTCTAGAGCACATGTGTTTCTCTTCAAAATTCTCATGTGCTAACACCCCTCCAAGGAATCCCCCATAGCATTTTCCTCTGGTTCTGATCTTCTTAAAATTCTTTGTCACCTATTTATTGCTTTGGTTCTATGTCTAGGTCACATTTTACATGAATTTTACTAAAGCAAATGTTAAGTAACTTAATTATAATTTTTGTTTTTGTCTTTCCATAGATATGAATTTTACCTTTCCCTAATGACAGTGATGTTTTCTACACGTTTATTGATCATTCACTACCTATGTTATTTGGTGAAGCATCTGTCCTTTTGTCCATTTGTCCTCTGTGTTTTGAGGTTGTTTCCTTTGTTGGTATTTTCTTCCTACTTCTGACTTGCCTTTTCATTTTCATTATGACTTCTACCCAGCTGTCCCCAAAGCCTCATGTGGTCATGCATGAAGCTGTTGGGAGGTGGCTCAATCTAGACTGTGAGCAGCTGTGACCAAATACACAATGCTGGGATTGAGCCATGAGGCAATGTTTGGAGTGAGGCTGCCCCTCCCTGGGTGTGAGTGCGACCAAGCCTAGGAGTTAGTAGCCTGGATAAGTTATCAGGAGTAAGGAAAGAGTCATGGAGCTTGCTGCTCACTACCTTCTGCCTCCCCTCTGCCATGGATTGCTGCTCTTCTGCAATGCCACTGGACCATGGCAGCCGGCCTTGGAGCCAGCTGGCCATGAACTCGAACCTCTGCATGGTGTGATCCTCCCTTAACTTTGGGGAAGAGGCATTTTTGTCTTTCTTACTGGGATCTTTGGATGAGTAAAATCTGTGATTTGATAAAATTTAACTTATTATTTTTTCTTTTATGCTTAGTATTTACTTGTTTTCTTCCCTCAACTATTTTCTAAAAGCTTTATAAATTTATCATTAATCTCTGAAATTAATTTAGGGTACATTATAAATCTGGGGATGAAAAGGGTTCATCCTATATATGTTCTTCCAATTGTTCTAGCACCATCTCTTCCCTATCTAGTTGCCTGACATACGTGTAGAAAACTACCTTGAAGCAATGACAGCCATTACATATGTTGCCAGCCACATCACCTTTCCAGTCAGAAGAAAGAAAATGTCCATAGATCAAATTAAGACAGTTGAATTGAGTAGTTTGAGGAACTGTTATAAATTGAAGATGTGCAAGGGAAAGGAGGTAAATATATAATCATACTGAGTATATGGATTCCAGCAGAATGGAAAGGCCACACTGCCTGGCTCCTGAATTGTGCAGTATCCACATATTCTATTGCTCAGTCTCTTGACCTCCTCAGACTTCTTTGCTGATTTTTTTTTTCTTGGTATTCTTTTGAGACAGGGTCTCACTTTGTAGTTCAGGCTCGCCCTGAGCTCAGCCTCAAACTCACATCACAGCAATCCTCCTGCCTCTGCTTCCCCAGTGCTGGGATTACAGGCATGAGTCATCACACCCAGCACCCTGGTAGGCAGTATTTTTTGCTGCTAGGTGAGTCTCCACACCCAATATTGTATGTGGTTACTGGGGGATGAATCCGGGTCCTTGCACTTGCAGGACAGGTGTGGGAACCAGTGAGCTAAATCCCCGGCCCTGCTGATATGTTTTGATGCGAGATCTTTGGAACCAGCCGCCTTCCTGGCTAAAGACTAAGAGTGAACAAATGACCAGACATAGCTTACAAAGCAGTGAGATGAACAGCTACAAATTTCACCTGTGTTTCTGAATGAGAACACTGAGCTACGGGAGTGTGGTGGCAAACACCTGTATTCCCAGCACATGGAAGCCTGAGGGAGGAGGATCACCAAGAGTTCAAGCCCACCCAGGCTACATAATGAAATCAAGGTGATCCTGAAATACACAGTGAGATGTTGCCCCCAAAACAACAAAGCCACTTAGCTTGTAGAAAGAGTGACCTGTTTAAATTCTCATTACTATTGGAATATTTAAATAGACTGTGTATATTTAATGTGTTATAAATATTTGATGCCCCTGTGTTCCTTGTGAGCTTTTTTGTCAGTAAATCATGCAATCATTTTCCACTGTTTTTTCCTGTGTATGACACTCATATATTGCTTATATATTCAGTTGTATCTATCTAGTATATTTTTTATGTTCTATGTCAAGGATCAGAACTATGGTCTGTAAGCCTATTATTTTTATGAATAATGTTTTATCATAATACAGCTACCACCATTCCTACATGTTTATATACACTCTGTTACAAAGTCTGAGTGGAGAAATTTCAACAGAGACAGTATATCCAGCAAGTCTGAAATACTTATGGTTGGGTCAGGGATTTAATTTTCCAGTGCCTGCCTCACAAGTATAAGGTCCTGAGTTCGATCCCTGATAACCACATAAAACAATGCCGAGCATGGACTCAAGCCTATAATCCCAGCACGCGACAGGCAAGAGGATAGCAATGTGTTCAAGGCTTGCCTGGGCTATATAGTGAGCTCAGGGCCAGGCAGAACTACAAAGCAAGACTTTATCTCTCAAAAAAAAAAAAAAAGATCTTTACCTTGAGTTTTAATTTTTCTTCTTAGGGCCGGGAATTTAACATAGTGGTACTGTGCTAGCTCAAGAAGCCTAGTTTAATCTCTGGTACCACAAAAAGAAAAAAAAAAAAAAATCTCTTTCTAGAATTTCATTTAAAAATTTGCATTCCAGAAAACTGATATATTACCCATCTAAGATTATAGAACCAACAAACTCGTTTTTTCTTGGTATCCTCTCACAATGCATGACACTTCTGTGATCTCAGATGTGGAGAATTTTCCCGCACATATCGCCAAGTCTACAGGTTATTTTCCAGGCAACTCTAGTTCAATATCCTTTATTCAATTCAATTCAGACACTGTCTACCTGAGATTACACAAGACCCCACAGGTAGAAGGCTCAGTTTCACAGAACTGTTCCCTCTCCCTATTTCCAAAGGCAATTACAAGCCCCAGGTGGTGTTACCTGACCCTGATTAACTAGTTATAAATCAGAATTCGTAAGATCTCCTCAGAATCAGTTGATTTGTGAGAGGGCTCCAAGGACCGCAGTAAAGCACATTTTCTGGTTTACTGAAAAGAACATTACACAGGGTAGAGATGAACAGACTGCTAGAGGAGATCTATAGGGCAATGTACGATGGAAGGAGAAAGGAGCTTCCGTGTCTTTTCCAGGTGTGCCACCGTCCAAGAATGTCCATGTTTTCAGTTATCTGGAAACCCTCCGTGCTCTCTGTCCTTTTGGGTCTTTATGGGGGTTTCATCGCACAGGATTGATTGATTACAGCATTGGCCACTGGTGATTAACTTAATTCTCTCACTTCTTTCTTACCTGGAAGTTGAGGGTGGGACACATTTGGCTCCCCTACCAACCAGCCCTCATGCTGAATCTAAGGGCAGACCAAGAGTTCCCACGTTACAACAAAAGATGTTCCAGCACCCCTTATACTCAGGAAATTGCCAGTTTTATGAGCCCTGTATCAGAGACTAGAGACCGAGATCAATATGTATATTTCTTAACATTTCACAATCCATAAACATATCTCATTTGTTTTCTACCTCTATGATTTTACTTAGGGCAATTATATTAATCAATATATTTCCTCCCTAACTAGTAAATTTATATATCTCAATTATTTTACCATGCAGGCTGGTTATATTTTATTGGCAATATAAAAACTATCCCACTAAAGATCTAAGAACATCCATAAAAATTTTTCTTGTATGTATAGCACATTTTTCAGAGAGACTGTAGAATAACAATGAGAGCAGAATTATAGCACATAAAGCAAGATGCCGTTTGTTTGGTTATCTGTTACTGTGACACAAACTACCTTAAAACTTACTGTCCGAATCGTCGGTAACATTCCAGCATATCTTACCACTCCAGAAACCTAAGTTCAGGCAGGACTTTGCTGGCCATTTCTCCTTATGGCATTAGTAAGAATTACACAGGGACTGTTGGCGAATCCAGGGCTACCTTATGGGTTTAAACAGCATCGCTCCCTTCCCCTGCTCCTTCCAGGTGTGGTTGGAAGCCTGGCCCTGGGGACTCACCGTGTCCTGTCAGTGAGTCAGAATTGTCTTCATGGTGTCTCCAAGTCCCAGGAGAGGAAAATGGAAGCTGTCCTTCCTCTCCAGTCAGTGCACAGACCTGACCAGGGGCCTCTTCTGCCATTTACTGTTTGCCAGTGATCTCGTCACCCAGCCCAGACTTGGACAAAGGAAATTCCACAGGAGGAATATCAAAATATGTGTGTTCACCTTTAACCTAGCACAGCATTCTCAGGGCAAAAGGCAATAGCCACTGCAGGAAGTGGTATAAAGCAGGACAGGAGAATTCTATCCTATTCCAGAATTTCACAGATAAGGACAATAAACTAGCATAAATTGATAATTGTAGAGAGAAAAATATTAGAAACAATGAAAACACCAAAATTATATGAGTATACCAATGACTTTGTGTAAAAATACTGTACAATTTAGATGAAATTGAAAAATTCTAGGAATTATGACATATAAAACTGATTCAAGGGCCGGGGATTTAGCTCAGTGGTTCTGGCGCCTGTCTTGTAAGCACAGGGGCCCGGGTTTGATCCCGGTGACCATATACAATACTGGGCATGGAGACTCAAAAAAAAAAAAGAAAGAAAGAAACTGATTCAAACAAAAACAGAATTATCTAGGTAATTCTGTACTATTGAAGAAATTGATTCAGAAATCAGAAATGTTGCCACATGGACAAATTCCAAGTCCAAGAGATATCACTAAAATAAACTTGTGAATATTCAAGAAATAAACTATTCCAATCACATCCAAACCTTCCAGAGAATAGAAATAGAAGGTATAATCCCTGAATCATTTTATGAGGCTGATATAATCTCATGGATGACATGTTTTGTTAGAGAGATTGACCTGTAATTGCTTTTTTTGTGCTATCTTTCTCAGAATGTTAATGGTCCAATATTGATCATATCTTCCTTAAAATATCACTTGCAGTATATATTCAATATGAACATATTATCAAATATCTTTTAAACTGTTTAATACATGATGATCAGACTATCAAAAAATATAAAAGACAAAATGATAAGGTTTCAGGTGGGGTTGTGTTTTTCCTGTTTTAGACTTCTGGGTGTTACAAAGAGATGTTTAATCTGCATGAATGTTTGACTTTCTCTCGGTCTTTAGTAGAGAGAATCTAGTCATTGCTCTTTGAGAGAATCTCCCTTCCTATCTGTTCTGAAAATTCCTTCTTTGTTGGAGCTATTCTTTTGTGCTGCAGGAGTACAAGAAAGCAGGAGCAGAGGGAGGGATGGTGGAAGGAGTCCTAAGACACAAGGACCACACTATTTTCAGACAAAGAATTGAGAGAAGGTGACAAAGAGATTCAAAGATCCGGGTGCCTGAGGGAGTTTGGGGAAGTTCCCAAGTCAAATCTTTCAGAGTACTTACAAGATCAGAAAACAGTACTGTGTTTTACAAATCCTGGTTCAAGAATATAAGTTTGATTCTCTTTTTTGGTCTGTTTATGCAACACTTAAATTACTTTCTAGTGACTTAGTGGTAGTAAATAACATTACCCTGTTAGTGTCTGTCAACTTATGACATCCTTCAACATGTGAGCCATGTAGATCAGTACAATGACCACTCAATGTTCTACTTCTATAATACAAATTAAAAGAAAAAATTACTTATTTATCCAGATATCATATGGAATTCCCTGTCCTGTGTCTGGGCAAATTTGGATTTATCTAATTTCCAAAATACTAAATTCTTCCAAATGGTATAACAAATCACCAAGAGACTCAAAATATTAAGACTCAAGACTTTTTTTGCCACATTGATTCTTGCTGCTGTTCACAGTGCACAGACAATGTGACATGTGGCATGAATCAAAATTTGAAACTCAGTGCTTTCTCCAGTATGCATGTGAGCACACACTTGAAGAAATGCATCTGTCTCAGTGCACCAACTTTATTTCTGTTGAGAGGAGGATGGGAAATAGACATACCACAACTACCAAGACAGTATTAAATTGGAACTGTTACTAAATGATTTTCTGCCAGATTACTGCTACGATATAATCTCAAATGTCCTCAACTCTGCCCTCTTTTCCTTTTACCTCTGAATCTTCTGCAAAACAACTTTCCCTTTTCTGAAGATGAAAATAATACCCATGTTTATTTTAGTAGTTCATAGTTTAAACACTGGACTATCTATCATGCATCATCTCACTTGCTTCCCACCACAATCCTAGTAATTACGACTGATGTTCTAATCATTTTACAAGTGAGAAAACTGAAAGGGCTAATGACTTTTCCAGATTCACAGTTAACAGTCTAACTAATATCTTAACCATACAACCTGATTGTAAAGACTGTTCTTTACTATCTCATACTGTCTCCATCTGTAAAGCATGACCTTGGAAACCCCCACCCCCACCCCCTGGGCCAACATCTCACTCTGTAGTTGGGGCTGCTCTTGAACTCACCGGTGGCCTCAAACTTGCCGTGATCCTCCTGCCTGAGCTTCCTGAGTGTTGGGAACTGCCACACTATTGACACAAAGTAACATTTATCACAAATGAGCTTTTTCCTAAAATCCCTCTCACCAGAAGAGGAATTCTGAATCTAATTGCTGAAATTACAAAATATCTGCTCATGTCATTCCACTGAGTATTTTAAAGCTTGAGACAAAAATCACCACAAAGCAAAACAACAAAAATCGGATTTGATCACATGTTTATGGTGAGATATGATGATCTGCTCAGGAAAATGGGAAAAGAGAAGAGGAAGTGGAAAGGCAAGAACTCTGAAATTCTCACCACTTCTGTTCAATATAGTTCTGGAAATATTAGCCATAGTAATTAGGCAAGAGAAAGAAATAAAAGGAATAAAGATTGGAAAAGAAGAAGTTAAATTGTCGTTATTTGCTGACGACGTGATACTCTATCTAGAAGATCCTAAAAACTCAATTAAAAAACTGCTAGACCTAATCACCAATTTTAGCCGCATAGCTGGTTACAAGGTCAACATTCAAAAATCAATAGCCTTCGTATACACAAACAGTAGACCCACTGAGATAGAAACTGGAGAGTCAGTCCCTTTCACAATAGCACCCCAAAAAATAAAATACCTAGGAATTAATCTAACAAAGGAGGTGAAAGACCTCTACTCTGAAAACTATAGCACTCTGAAGAAGGAGATAGAAGATGATATCAAAAAATGGAAAGACATACCTTGCTCCTGGGTAGGAAGAACCAATATTGTCAAAATGGCTATACTCCCAAAACTACTCTACACATTCAATGCAATCCCAATTGAAATCCCAACAGCATATTTCACAGATCTAGAGAAAAAAAATTCAAACTTTCATCTGGAACCACAAAAGGCCTACAATAGCCAAAGCAATTCTAAGCA
>PVIR01045340.1:0-10778 GCA_004026965.1 Petromus typicus
GGTCTCCCTTTGTAGTTCAGGCTGGCCCTGAGCTCAGCCTCAAACTCACATCACAGCAATCCTCCTGCCTCTGCCTCCCAAGTGCTGGGATTATAGGCGTGAGCTACCACACCAGGCACTGTGGTATGTGATACTGATTGCTGCTGGGTGTGAGTCTCCACACCCAGCATTTTATGTGGTTACCTGGGATTGAACCCGGGTCCTTGTACTTGTAAGACAGGCGCCGGAACCACTGAGCCAAATCCCTGGCCCATACACCTCTATTCTTGGCTCATATGCTTTTACAAATGAAGGAACCATGGTCCAAAGAGACTGACATATTGAAGATTATATATATGACAGCCAAATTTCAGTTTTCTTTCAACCATAGCTATGTGCAGCTGACGCCGCCAACTCCCTTCTCTTTCTAGGTCTTCTCCCTGAAAGGACAAGCATGTTTGCTTGGTTTTGTTTCCTGCTATCATCCCAGCCTCGACAGTTCCGTCTGGCACATCGACAACAGGTTTTGTCTGCTTTGGGCAGGCGCTCAATATTGAGTGGAGGGAAATGAATAGAGGTGAGTGTGGTGGTGCTCACCTTAATCCCAACATTTGGGAAGCTGAGGCAGAAGGATCACTACAAAGTCGAAGCTGACCTGGGCTACATAGCAAGACCCTGACTCAGAAAGAAAAGAAGGAAGAAAGAGAAAGGAAGGAAAGGAAGGAAAGAAAGAAAGAGATCTGGGCTCCTGATTTCTCCCGCAGGTCCCCTTCCCGTGTCCCTGTCGCTCCTCCCGCCAATAGGTGGTACTGTGGCGACCGAGGATGCGCAGCTGCGTCCCTCTTGGTGCAGCTGCGTCTCCCCGGCCAGCGGGCGGGGGTTCGAGGAACCGGAAGAGCCGGGGCCGCTGCACCCGCTGCCGCCTTAAAAGTACCGAGTTCACCACCTTTAAGTAACACGTCCGCCGCTGAGGTCGCGGCCGGCGTCGCCGCCGAGGAGGCTGCTGTAGCCCGAACGGGAGCGGAGGCGGCGCGGCATGAAGCGGCGCAGGCCCGCTGCGTAGCGCGTCGGGACGGTCCGGGCGGGGCCGGGGGGAAGGTGCAGTATCCGCCCCTCTCCTCGCCTCGGCCGCGAGGCCTGGGCCGCGGCCCCGGGCCCTGTGGGTCTCGGAGCGGCCGCCCGCGCGTCCCTGGTAGCCGGGTCCGCTGCTGCCCGTGCGGGGCCCAGCGACGGCGCAGCCCCCCGGCCGGAAGAGGAAGCGGCGGCGCTGCGGGTCCTTGGCGGCGGCAACGTCGCCGGCCACCGAGTCCGCGAGGCCCAAGCCGCCCGGGGTGGGCGGCGGCAGGGTCGCTGACGGGGAGGCGCCCGCCGCAGAGGGCATGCAGACCCGACCTCCCGCTCTCCCTGTTGATGTTCTCATCCCCACTGCTTTTACTTTAGGTGACTCCGTCCCTGTCACTCCCGCTGCAGGACACTTCCCTGTCCAGCCTCAAGCGCTTTCTTCCCTAAGACTCGGTGTCCCTCTGTTCTCTTCTCAACGTGCTCTGCTGCCCCGCTCTTTCTTATTTACAGCTTTTAAGATCTTCACCCTCTTTTTTTAAAGCAGGCCCTCCCTATGTAGTTTTCACGCCGGCCTTGAGCCCGGAGCCATCCTACTGACCCAGCCTCCCAAATGTTGGTATTACAGCACGGCACAAGATCTTCACCCCACTCTGATAAAACCCATTGCTAAACTGGCTGTAGACCCTGAAGCGTGGGGTGTTTAAGTGCCCTTGAATTTTAAAATTATTGAATGGTTGGAATGGGTCCAAAACCAAGAGTACTGCAGCTCTTTTATAACCCAAAGTGCTCCTTTCTGGGAGGTGCCAAGGGTTGGTGTCTCGACGTCTTTGCCTGCTTCTTGCTGTACCGTTATTTAACCAGTTTCCCTTCTTGCCACTTCCCCCCCACATCTCCCTCCATCACCTACGGAGCTGTGGGAACCTGGGGTTAAGCCTAACCGCAAGGTATAGGGATAACGACAGATTTTATTTTCTATGATAGAACTTCAACAAGGTTAATAACTTTTTGTAGAAAAGTTATCTAAGTTATTCTCAGAATACTGAAGCAAGAAAAAAAAGGGAAGAAGGATGCACTTAAAGTGAATAAATGAACTTTTTGGAGGGCACAGGCTATGCAGTTCGGGCTGGCCTTGAACTCATTATGTAGCTGGCAGTCCAAGCCTGCACCGCCACGCCTGGCTAGAACATGATTTTATGAAAAATCTTAAGTTTTAAAATTCAAATTCTTTCCCTTATTACAAGAATGGCCTATCATTCTTATTTCTCTTGATTGATTCTGTCTGTAAACGACTTGATATATAACGTGATCAAAGACAGAGGAACATGAGTATAATAAGTATACACAGAAATACAGTATACCCTTTTTTTGAGGTTTTGCTATGGACACTTATTAAACTTATTTTAGGATAGTATTTTTTTTTTGTATCTGTATGTGTTTTCGTTTCTGCAGTTTGAACCCCTAGCCTTTGCACGAAAGTACATTCCTGGCCCTTTTCTTCTTATTTTGAACCAGAATTTCATTAAATCACTAAGTTGCCCAGATATGGCTCAGACTTGCAGTCCTTCCTCAGCCTGGCAGTGCTGTGTTACAGGCTTGTACTACTACATCCGGTTGTCTAGCTGCCCCTCCCCCACAGCGTCTCACTGCAGTTCACGCTGGCCTTGAACTCACTGTGTAGTCGGTGCTGGTCTCGGCCTCACAGTGATCCTTCTGTCTCACCTTCCGGAGCACTGGGATGAAAACCATGCCGCTCCACTCCTGACCTGGTTTACTCTTTAAAATCAAGCCTTTGCATGTTTTTCCTTCTAATGTGTGTCTGGACTTGAAGACTGATTTATGAGTAAGGTGTTCCTTAGAGTAAATTGGGTTCTACATCTCTGCAGAAACTTTTAGGATTTTCATAGTGCAAATGGCAGACATACAGGGATTTAGGTGTCATATATTACACCAAAAGAATTTAATCAGTTGTAAGTATTGTTTGGGACTGTTTAGATGTCATCTTTTTTGATTACGTGTGGTCCATTTTACTGCAGTAATGATCAGCAGTCTTACATCTTATTTCATTATCCTGTTGAACAGGATTGGATGGTGAGAAAAAGAGATTCCTGTGAGAAGAGAGCAGGATGAGCAGCAGCATCTGTACTTGAAGTCGAGTCACTTGAAAATGATCTCTTTGAGTGTGGAAGAGATCTGAACAGATGAAAATACAATCAGGTAGGCATCAGGGGAAGGCTCCCAAGTGGGAGGTAGGTGAGGCAGTGCAACACGCACGGTGTCGACAGTGTCTGCCAACCCTAGAAAATTCAGGCCACATGTTTTGAGTATTTGTTTAAAGGTGTGAGTAAATTCTGGAAGATAATTCAGGTACACGCTAGACGTACAGAGTGGTAGACAGTGTGTGTGCATGTGCAGAGAGGAACAGTTCAGGGACCTGGTAAGCTTCAGGAATACCAGATAATTTTACTTAAATATAAACTAATGTAATTTTTACATAGTTAACTCCTGAAACTTAGCAGAATACCAGATAATTTTACTTAAATATAAACTAATGTAATTTTTACATAGTTAACTCCTGAAACTTAGCAGTAAGCCTTAGGAAGTCTTTCAACTGGATTTCTCTTATCTTAAAAAATGAGCTTCCACATTCACCATAAGAGAAATAAGCCTTATATATGTATATTCTTTTACTTGTCCCTCACTTCATGAGTTAGAAAACTAGGTTAATTTACACATTAGGTAGAAAGTAGACCACTACTAGCTCTCAAATGTGGGAGCAAAGTCATTGTCTCAGACTGCTACTTAAACTCTCAGCTGAGCTATTGCGAATCCTAATGTTGAAAGTACATATTCAGTGATGATAATGTTGCAGCTATATGTGATGTAACTAAGAAGTTTTCTAGTTTTATGCCTTTGCATCTCTTGCATTGAAAATAGTAGTACAGTTCCCTGTAGCAAGAAAAGTGATACAATATTCTAAGCACACAGTTCAGTCTATTTGCATGCCAGTAAGCTATGCCTGATGGATTAATTCACAGCCCACACAGGCTACTAACTTTTCTGGGAAAGTTACTTCTTACCATGAGTTCACATTAACCTGCAAAATAGAGCTTTCAAAATAGGCATCATCTTAAGCATATAGCCATTTATCAAATTGTGCTGTAGAAGTTGTTAATAATTTTGTGAAACTTGGGTGCAATTTAGTTTATCTCCAAGTTCACACTTGTTTTTTACACCAATTAGTTGAAAAAGAGGAGTATTTTTCTGTTGTTTTTATGTTACTGCTATCTGGTAGCATCATGAAGAACGAATATCAGAATCTATTACATACATGACATTTTTTTGTTTCATATTTAAGTGACATTAAATTTTAGAAAATATAAAGGGAAAATGCATCTTCTACATTTGTAAAATATATCAGTGCATGAGATAGTAATACTTTGGGGATTGAATTGATAAATTGAGTTCATACTTTTATCAAAATATTATTGATAAAAACATTAAATACTTCATCAATTGTTTCAGCTAATTGAAGCCACTTCATATCTTTTCTAGCGAAACAATGTAAGTTATATAATGGGCAATAATAGTCATATAAGTTTCCTAAGACTATTGAGTCACCACAAGTATAATGTAGTAATTATGTCTAATCAGAGAAAGCTCCCACGTTTACCAGCCAGGGAAGTGCTTCATTGTTTGGAGTTATACTTAAAGGGAAATTGTTACCTCAAGGTGAGTGCCCTGGGAAGGTTATTACAAGTGCATAGTTTTTGACCGTTCTACTACTCTTACTGTTCCTCTTAGCTGGAGAAATCTGCTTTTATCAAATTTGCTGCTTTCCTAAATGCAGCAAGATTGAACTCTCTTGGCACATTGAGCTTCACTGTTGAAGGGTTCTTGGCTGGAGCATAGCACCCAACTGGCACCCAGCCCGTTTCCTTCCAGTGTGGGAAAGCAAAAAGAATTTTGACAGGAGATACCTAAGGAGAGCCTTTCATTAAAATTCCCAAAAGAATGTCTAGTCACTGTGAAATTGACATGACCTCAATTTTTTAAAGTCATTTAAATTGTTATTTATATAATCCTGAGACAGGGTCTTGCTGTGTAGTTCAGGCTGATGTTAAACTCACTCTGCACCCCAGGATAGTGTCAAACTCAAAGCAATCTTTCTGCCTCAGCCTTTTGAGTGCTAGGATTACAGGGGTGCACTATCACACTCGGCCAAAAATGTCAGTTTTAAACAGCACAGAGAAGGGGGAGCTGTTGCATTCTTTTATTTTTCCTTTTTTTTGAGACAAGGTCTCACTTTGTAGTTCAGGCTGGCCATGAGCTCACTATGTAGCTCAAGAAGCTTTGAACTCACAGCAACCCTCCTGCCTTTGCCTCCCAAGTGCTGGGATTACAGCTGTGAGCCACCATGCCTGGCATTGTGGTATATGGTACCAGGGATCAAACTCCAGACCTTGCACTTGCACTGGAACCACTGAGCTAAAAAATCCCCGGCGAGCTGTTGCTTTCTTACTAGGTCTCACTACAGCTGTGGTGGAAATAATTTTCTTGCTTTTGTTTTGTGTTGCTTTCTGACCATAAGACTATCCTCCTGACTTTGTGGGATACAGGCCTGTGAGCCGCTTCATGTGCCTTGTTTTCTAGGAAAATGCAACATGGCAGCAGCAATGGAGACAGAGCAGCTGGGTGTTGAAATATTTGAAACTGCAGAGTGTGAGGAGAACATTGAATCACAAGATCAGCCCAAATTGGAGCCGTTCTACGTTGAGCGATATTCCTGGAGTCAGCTTAAAAAGCTGCTTGCCGATACCAGAAAATACCATGGCTACATGATGGCCAGGGCACCACATGATTTTATGTTTGTGAAGAGGAATGATCCGGATGGGCCTCATTCGGACAGGATCTATTATCTTGGTGAGCATGAAGTTACACTTTCTGAGAGGAAACATTTTCTGAAGTCAGACTTAAGGACAGATAGAATTTGCACTCACATTTTGGTGTCCCTATTCCTTAATCAGATTGTAAACGATGAAAACCTTAGTATTGGGGTGGGTACAGAGAAATAAGATATTCTGAGAAAATTGTGGTGAGAACATAAGCCCAGTAACTACTTGTGCCTTAAACCATGCCTCTAGTAATGGTCACTAGGGTTTATCTGTTATCACCATAGAAGAGGTAGGTAGTATTACTATATTCGATCTTTTTAAAAATTTTTTTTTTAGTTTTTTGAGACAGAGTCTCACTTTGTAGTTCAGGCTGTCCCTGAACTCACTACGTGGCCCAGGCTGGCCTCAAACTCACGGCCTCTGCCTCCCAAGTGCTGAGACTACAAGTATGAGCCATCACGCCCAGCCTATATTGGATCATTTGCACATATGTGAATATATAGTACCTATGGAACTATCCTCCCCCCCAGAAAAAATGACTGGAAGCTGTTAAACTTATATATGTTTCTAAATAAATGTTTTAGATGATTCAGGAAAGGGAATTTGATAATCTGAGGTTTTTATGCTGGACTCATATTGGTGTACATCCAGTTTAAAAGGCACTGAGAACTTTTTTAAAATTCTAAAAAATTAACTTTCTTTTGTTGTTGTTGTTGTTATTGAAACAGGGTCTCACTTTGTAGTTTAGGCCTGCCTTCAACTTACTCTGTAACCCAAACTGGCCTTGAACTCAAAGCAATCCTCCTGCCTCAGCCTTCTGAGTGCTGGGATCACAGGCTTGGCTGCTGCACCCAAAAGTTTTTTTTAAAAACTTTTGTCTGAATTCTTCCTATGTACTTTTGTTGTTTTGAGGGGGACTAAGATTTGAATACCAAAATGAAACTGAGCATTTTTCTGTGAAACCTTGGTTTTCTTATAAGTACTTATTTTCTTGTATCCTGCTTACTTACTATAGATTCCATAGAATATAAAATACAGTAGTATGTGGAAGGCATGGTTTATTTACTAGTATGATTGTTATACAAATGCTATTTGAAATAATAAATGATTGTTTTATTCCTCAGCCATGTCTGGTGAGAACAGAGAAAATACACTATTCTATTCTGAAATTCCTAAAACCATTAATAAAGCAGCAGTCTTAATGCTTTCTTGGAAGCCTCTTTTGGATCTTTTTCAGGTGAGACTAAATATCATTATTCCTGGGATGCGATGTGTGCTTTCAGATACCACCTATACATTTATTTATAGGGAGAAAGTGCAATAGGGATTTCATATTGGAAGTAGATATTAATCAGAATTTTGGAATTTTATGTGTCAGTCTCATTCTATTTAATTCTTTTTTTTTTTGAGACATGGCCTCGCTTTGTAGTTCAGGGTGACCCTGAGCTCAGTCTCAAACTCATAGCAATCCTCCTGCCTCTGCCTCCTGAGTGCTGGGATTACAGGCGTGAGCTATCATGCCTGGCTGTGTGGTATGTGGTATTGATAGTCTCCACACCCAACATTGTTGTATGTGGTTACCAGATCGAACTTGGGTCCTTACACTTGTAAGACAGGCACCAGAACCACTGAGCTAAATCCCCGGCCCCCATTTAGTTCTTAACATCTGAAACTGAAAGTTATTATATAATTTGATTTTTTTAAACTGCCTTTTCATAAATTCTATAGTAATGTAATTCTCATATTTTTTGGAAGGACATATTGCTGTGAAAGAATTCATATATCTGGGAAGCCTCTTAAGTCTTTAAATTGAATTTGTAATTATAATCCTTAGTAACAGCAGTAACTTAAAAGTACTAGGTTCCATTTTTGCTACTAAAAAATACAATTTTGTTTTTGTTTTTGTAAATTCAAAACATAAGGACTTTTTGTTGTTATTGTTTTCATTCAGTATTTTATCTTTAGATAAAAAATAAATAATTGAAAACATCTCAAGGACTAGGTGGTGGTTGGGTGCAATTGTTTGTATTTTTGGTTTTTAATTATTGAATAACACATTTGTGCTAAAATGTGATATTGCCCCTAAGAATTTTCAAATAGTAACTTCCATGAAAACACATTGTTCTGGTTACAGCTGTTTATCTCAGGTGTTTCTTTTGTTTTGTTTTGTTCTGTGTTTTTTTTTTTTTTTTTTGAGACAGGGTCTCACTTTGTGGTTCAGGCTGGCCCTGCGCTCCGCCTCAAGCTCACATCACAGCAATCCTCCTGCCTCTGCCTCCCGAATGCTGGGATTACAGGCGTGAATCACCACGCCTGGCACTTTTTTTTTTTTTTTTAATATAGGTTGTCACTTTTAAGAACAAGATCCTTGAGATTGGAGGTAGAACTTAGTGGGACAGATGATCCCCAACCTTTTTGGCATCAGGATTGTCGGAGGCAGAAAGAGATGTTTTCAAGATGATTTGAGTATCTTACCTTTATTTTGCGTTTTATTTGTGTTATTATTATGGTATGATATCTAATGAAATAATTGTGTGACTCATCATAATGAAGAATCAGTGGGGGCCCTGAACTTGTTTTCCTGCAACTAGATAGTTGTATCTAGAGGCGATGGGAGCCTGTGACACCCCAGTGTGTTGTTGATGCATGGTTTACTCTGTAGTCTCATTTCGATTTCTGTCAATGCAGAAGGACTACTTGACAGAGACAGGATGTTTTTAGTACTATTTTGGCAGTCTTAGGATATACACACGCAGATTTGAAGTTATGTAAAGCATAGTTTTAAGGCTACTGTCATTTGCCGTCTCAAGCAGTGTATTGATCCTCTTCCACCAAGCAAAACTGGTTCATCTGGTTTATTCATCAGTGAATTGTGGATCCTCTGCTTTCCGCTACAGAGGTCTTTTATGGTTGGGAAGTAATGCTCAGACTTTTGAAAGCTAAGACGGGTGGTCATGCATCACCTAGGAGAAGGAAAACCCTGGTTCAGGCTCTTGCAAAATCTCTGTTAATGTTTGAAACATCAAAAACCTCAGTGTTCACGTGCTACCCCCATATTCCAGTTTTGTTTTGAATGCATCCACTTTATCTGCTGACTTTTGCACTGTTTTCGTTCTCCCTGAAGTGACTGAGTTTATTCAGTGGGGTGAATATACCAGACAAGTTTTATGACCCATTCTCTGCCACTGAAATGTGCTGTTAGTGGTAACTTTTTCTAAAAGGAGTTTCTGGAGCAGCTCTCATGACTCAAAAAGCTCTGGCTAGTGATCTACCTTTAGAAAGCCATGTCACATTGTGAATAAAAGAAGATGTATGTGCTCTGTGTCCATCTCCTTCTCACAGAGCTGCACCCACAGATGTGAGTTAAGAGCCTATAATTTAATGCCACTAGTAATTTTAATCACATCCTACAAAATATTGAGTGCAAGTAACCTTTTCTTGGCTAGCCAGCATTTCTGTGAGTGTTCACATTCCGAAGTGACCTCTTCATCTGTGTAGTGAAACCAAAAAGCTATCGAGCCACTGCAGCTGCTCCATCCACGCATATGCTAATACAAAATGACCAGTTTTCCTGATACATAATCATTCAGAGACTTGAATAGTTCTACAGCTGTCATGTTGATCCGTGACAAAAGTGCAATTAACACGTTCTCGTGCACATCCCCTTGAAAAATATATTACACAAACAAGCTTGTTGCTTTGTCAACATCAGTAGACTCTTTGACTTGGATTGTATATCATGGTGACCCCTTAATCCTTTCTAAACAGTTGTGCCTCAGTATCTTGTGCTGTTTCATCCATTTCTCTGGTTGTGGTGCTGGCTCAAAGAAGAACATGTGCCACCTTTTGACCTGCAGCATCTCCTAAACGTTCACAGGTTGTCCTTAGCAGCAGGCAAGAACAACTTTTCACCAGCAGTAAAAAGCCCTAGCAATGCAGTTAGTCACTAAGAATGGTGTTTTCAGTACAGCCACGTCGGATGAAGTGGTGGCTTTGAGTAATTGCTTCTGTTCCTCATATTCATGGTTTTTTAATTTTTTTTTTTTTTTTTTTTTTTTGGAAAATTCCAGAGGCTTGTCTTTCAATACAGGGTGGCTGGTCTCCATGTGGCAAAGTAGCTTTGAAGATTCTGTGGCTTCATTGGATAGTCATTCACCACATGGTATACAAAGTGGGCTTGGAGAATGTGAATCATCTGTTGCAGTGAACCTGTCATTGTAATAGAACTCTTGGTATTTTCTTTTAAGTGCAGCTTCCCTTTGGGGGACGGTCTTATGAGTCTTCTGCTGTCTCATTTTTGGGTAGGTCTTTCTTCCTTTTCAAAGAAGCACTCCAGTGACGTTTGGCTCATGCTCATTCAGGCTCGGGTTAGCTGTGGACTTTCCAGAACTGTGCCTGGACATGTGCATTGCACGAAAGAGGCACTGATGAAAGTGATAAATAAAATAACGGGTGGGCCTCATGAAGACTAAAATAACTATCAGATTTTTCCCTAAAGCCTTTTACCAGATGCCCCTTAATTGTTTTGTTTCGTTTTGTTTTTATCCTTAATCATTGACTTGCCACTCACTGATAAGGTTTGAATCTGAAAATAATTGATTTATTATCCTCATCTCTCTACAATCAAGCTTCTCTGCTAGCCAGGTGTGTGGTTTATGCCTGTAATCCCAGCACTTGGGAGGCAGAAGCAGGAGGATTACCATGAGTTTGAGGCTAGCCTGGGCTATCTAGTGAGTTCAGGGTCAGTTTGAATTACAAAGCAAAATACTATTTCAAAAAATTCTGTGCTAATGTGAATATGTATTTACAACCATTCTCTGGTGCTAGCATCACTGCCTGAACTCC
>PVIR01045341.1:0-10772 GCA_004026965.1 Petromus typicus
CCTCCTGCCTCTGCCTCCCGAGTGCTGGGATTACAGGCGTGAGCCACCACGCCCGGCACTGTGGTATGTGGTACTGGTTGCTGCTGGGTGTGGGTCTCCACACCCAGTATTGTTATGTGGTTACCGGGGAATCGAACCCGGGCCCTTGCGCTTGCGAGACAGGCGCCGGAACCACTGAGCTAACTCCCCGGCCCGGATGATGCTACTTCTTTAGAAGAACTGTAGATTCAAGTGTAGAGATGAGATTACAAAGGAAAAATCTGTTTTGGAAACAAATTTTAGGAAGGAAATAAAAGTCTGAAGGATATAATGATGCTGCCTTTTCCTTTGTATATGTTTTAAACAAATTTAATGAAGGCTGTTTGCACAATTTGGATGTGGAGAAAGGATAATCTGGAAATAGTTACTGTTTTCACTCTTAAGGAAATCGTTGACATAGATATGATGAATTTAGGTCCTAACCTGATGGAAATACTTTAATGTATGACGATAACCAAGCAGGCTGTCCTGATGGGATGCCATTTGTCTAAGCTTCGGAAGAATCTGTTCCATGTCACAAGGTGGTGAACCTCCCCTTGCTATGGGAGGTTCCCTATAGCTTCCCACTGTCTCTGTGTGGACCGTGGTATATTTTGGCTAGAGGCGAAAGCCAGGCTTTGCTGCGTTGGAGTTCAGCACGGCCAGTGTTATAGTGACTTCATCCTTGGCCAAATTAGGACTGTTTGGCTCTTCAATCATTCTACAGCCGCCCGCCTCTTTGCATGCTTCAATCAATCCGCGACCAACCTGACCAGTATGGTTTACGCCCCCTACTGTTTACTATAAATGTGTGTACATATTGCAATACAGCCGAAGCATTCCCTGAAATCTTCCCAGAGTCTGTGTGGTGACTCTGCCTACCCATCCTACTGGTCCGAGTTTCTGTGACCTCCAAAAACACAACAGGAAAAGCACTGCATTTGGCCACTTCCTGTTTCCCTGGGAGCCTTTGAGAATCACTCTCCCTATCAAGCCAGGAAGAGAATTTTGTTGCTGGTGATTCAGGTTATTAAAGATGAGGTTTCACTGGAGATTTTTGTATAAATGAGTATCAGACACTCCATGCCATGCTGCAAGTAATTTGTAATTAGAATGGACAATATCCACTATTAATTATGTTATTTATGAAGATTTCAGTATATTTTAAGTGTGAACATAATGGCTTATTAAGTGGGATCAACATGAAATTATATGAATAACTTATTAAAAGTTATAAAAATTATAATCAAGTATGTTTGGTCAAAGTAGGTAAGGAAAGGCAATCATCACAAATGTCAAGGATCTTTTGGGGTGTTGCTTGAGAAACTTATTGGTCAACAATTATATTTTATAACACCTCTCACATAAAAAATCTGAAGTAAGGCTTTTGTTGTTAATGATTTCCCAAAGAAAAACAACAAAAGGATAATGATATAAGCGAAAGGAAGACAGGAGCTGTGGCATATGCCTATAATCATAGCTAATGGAACAATTAACACAGGAGGATCATAAGCTGGAAACAGCCTATGCCATTTATTGAGATCCTGTCTCAAAAAAAAAAAGAAAACAGAAAGGGTTAAGGACATAGGTCAATAGTAGCATGTGGAAAGTCCTAGGTTGTATACTTAATGATGAAAAAAGAAAATATAAACAAGCAAATAAAAGACAATTTTATGAGCTATACTTCGTTTATGTACATATATCCTATTGAAACATTTCACACTAAGATTATTTCTTCTTTGTACCTAATATGGAAGCTGAAAATAGCAACTCTTTACATTCATTGCAATGCATATTTGTTGAACTATATCTTATGCTTACTGCTCACTTATATTTTCATAACATATATCCTCAATTGCCTTATTTCTGTGGTAACAGTTCTGCTAATGATTCTTTGATGTCTATATATTGAAGTCATTAGCTTTTTTCTATGACATATGTTATACATAATTTTTACCAGGATCTACTTGATCATTTTTATTTATGTAATTTTCATACCTTATGTTTCATATATTAAGCTTTTGAGGTTTGTTAATCTTTTGTTTATGAATTTTATACCTCATTAATTTTATTTATTATTTATTTTGGTTTATTAAATGTTTTGTTGCTAGTCTTTCCTCAAGAAGACTTTTATTATAATATTAAAAATTTACAGTACATATTTCTACCTTATGTCTTATTTACATATAATCATTCAAGTTATATGTTTATTATTATGATATATAGTTGGTGATTTGCTTTGAAAAAGATTAAAATTTTAATTGAATGTACTATCAAAATGATCATTTAATTTTCATTAAAATATGATTATATATTAAAATATATAAATATTTTCATTTCAACTTTGAGTCACTGATTTATTTGCATCTTGTGATGACAAGAATGTATTCTTTTGATTAATAGTTTTATTCATGAGATGATTGATAGAGGTTATTTCCATTCAGTAAGGTAAAATTTCTGTAATATTTGTATATTTCTTTCATTTTTCTTCTGTTTCATTTGTTTTGTATGTATTTGGATCTATCCTATCCATCCTACTCTATTTTCTATCATCTATTTATTTATGTGTACATATATTGGTACTAAGGATTTATACCTAGGGCCTTTGCAATGAGCTATATCCCTACGTGTTTTATGATTTGTTATAATAATGCCCTGCTAAATTGCCCAGCTAAGAGTCAAACTTTCCATCTTCCTGCCTCAGGTGCTCAGAATGCTGGAATTGCTGTCATGTACTACCACGCCTGGCTTATATTTTTTAGTTCAATCATATTTAGCTTAAGACTTTAATTGAAATTACATTGAAGTTTTTTATTTACTTCTAAGATATTTGAGTTACTACGCTGAGCATTCACAATGCTTTGAGAGAAACTTTTAGTCTTGTATCTATATTTTGATGATTATTTTATAATAATTTTAAAATTAATTTTATTTTCTTTATTTAGTAGGTTTTATTTTGCTTCAGTAATCTATTGGTTTTTGGAATAAAGAACTTCAGTAATTAATAAAATTATCAGTGAGACTTGGACATTGACAAGGCCAGTAGGGAGTGGCTCTGTCCCACCTAAACAGTGCTTACATGCTGACTTCTTGTAGGACCAGCATGGGAATCTCAGGCCTGAAGTCTGCATCCACACAGTGAGTGCTGCGGCTATGCTGGGACTTACACAAAGGCCTAAGTGTCAACAATATCAGGAAGATGACTGAGGAAGAAATCATTAAGGGTTCTAAATATCAGCAAGAAAGATACTTGCAATAAGCACTTCACAGATATTAACCCAGAAATTTAATTAAAAACACCAACAATATCAAAGAATGAAAATGAGGAAAAAAAAAAAAAAGCCAAATACGACTCAAACCCAGAATTCCAAATTTCCAAAGGGAAAAGTTGGGACTAATGAAATGGATCACCTGGAAACACAACTACCTGGATTTTCTGAATTAGCAATAACTGAGGATCTAGAAAAAAATGAAATCAGAAATAATATTTTATATAACAGCACAGATGATGATCAGAGTGAATGATACAGATAAAAAAAAAATAGAGACATCAGGAACATGATGGAATTCCAGCATAGAAAACAAATGGAACCAAGTAAACAGATTCAAATAGAAATTCAAGAGATTAAAAACTTCATTGAAAATTCATGTTATAGACCTAGTGAATCCAAAGACAGAACTTCAGACATAGAAGACAGGATTTCAGCTAGTGGCCAGGAAAGGAAAGATTTCTTAAAAATAGTAAGGGACCATGAGGAATCAATCCAGCAACTTCTAGATGATGAACAATTTAACATTGATCAAAGTCAATAAAGAAATCAGAGAGATTACAAGTTACATAGAAAAACTCTTCACAGATGTAATGGCAGAAACTTCCCAAGCAAAAGAAAATAATATAACACACAGATAAATGAGGCATACAGGAATTCAACTAACTGTAATAAAAAAACCTTCCACACCTAGTCAAATAATAGTCATAATACCAAAATCTCAACAGAAGAATGAAATACTGAAAGCAGTTAGAGGAGAGAAACAAATCACATAAGAAGGAAAGCACATCAGAGTTATGGTAGACTTTTCAACACAAACCATGGAGTCAAGGAGAACCTGGAGTGAAGTGTTCCCAACCCTAAAAGAAAACAACCTCCTACCTAGATTGATGGATCCTGCAAAACTAATCTTCAAAATCAATAGAGTAATAAGATATTTCCATGACAAAGAACACCTGAGAAATTTCATTAATACTAAACCTCCATTGCATTCAATTCTAGACAAAATCCTAGAAAAAGTAAAGCTCACAACTGTATGAGGTCTAAGAGAATGAAGTGACTAGGAAAAACAAGAAATGAAATGGCCAGGGAACAAATAATGATAAAAGAATTAACTACAGAAAAATATCACAAGTCAACATGTAGTAGTGATCATCAAGATAAAGGTCTCAAGTCACCAATTAAAAGAAATACACTGTCAGAATGTATCAAGAAGCAAGATTCAGCAATATGCTGTTCATAAGAAATACTCTTAACTGAAAAAGAAATCCATAGACTGAAAGTAAAAAAGATGGAAAATAATGCCATGTATGATAGAAAACTGCAAAAAAAACCAGGAGTGGCTATCTTATTTACAGACAAAGTCAACTAACCAAAACTAATTAAGAGAGAAAGAAGGTCACTATGTTCTCATACAGGGAACAAGCCAAGAGAAAGATTTGACAATTTCAAATATATATGCACGGAATGTGAGCACACCCAACTATATAAAACAAATATTAATATTAATGGACTTAAAAAGACAAATGTGCACTAATATAATAGTAATGGGGGATTTCAACACCCACTGTCACAAATAGATCAACTAGACAGAAAATTAAAAATGAAATACTAGAGCTGAACCAAATTTTTTAACAAAGGACATGATAGATGTCTACAGAGTATTCCTTTCCACAAAATTGAAGTACATATTTTTCTCAGCTGCAAATGGGCCATTTTCCAAAATAGAAACACATGTTACTTCATAGAACATGTTTAAATAAATGCAAAGGAATTAAAGTTGTTCCCTATATATTAGCAGACCACAATGCACTGAAATTGAAGTTCAGTAGCAAAAGAAATTCCAAGAACTTCATAAGTATATTGAAGTTTAATAACACCATTTTGATTAATCAATGGGTCATGCACAAAATTAAAGAAGAAATTAGACAGTTTCTAAAATTAAATGGTAATGCCAGTATAACATATAGAAATCTATACAACAAAATGGAAGCAGGGCTGTGAGGAAAATACATAGCAACAAATGACCACACTAAGAAAACAGAGCAAGCTCAAACAAATAATCTAGTGTTGAACATCAGGATTCTAGAAAACGAAAAGAAAGACAAACCCAACGCTTATACAAAGGAAGAAATTATAAGGATCAGAGGAGAAAGAAATGCATCAGAGACTAAAACAAACAAAAAAATGAACAAACAAGCAAAGTCAATGAATCTGAGAGTTGGTTCTTTGAAAAAAGAAATAAATTGACAAATCCTTAACCAACTTATCAATAAAGGAAGTAAAAGGACCAACTCCATGCAATTATGAATGAAAAGGTTGAAACAACAGGTCCAGCAGAAATCCAGAGGATAGTCAACACCTAATTAAAAACCTGTTCTCCAGTAAGACAGAAAACAACTGATTCCTAGGCATATATAAATTTCCAAAGTTAAATGAAGAAGATATAAAAATGCTAAACAATGCAATATCAATCAATGAAATTAAAAATTTAATTAAAATTCTACCAAAAAAGTACAGGTTCTGTTGACTTCAATGGTGAAATTCTATGACATATAGAAAACAGCTAATTCCAGTATCTTTCAAACATTAATGAAACTGAAAGGGATGGAAGACTCCCAAATTAATTTCTCAGAGCAACTATTATCTTGATTCCAAAGCAAAGAAAGACCCAATCAAAAAAGAAAATTATAGGCCAATCTTTCCATTTTTCTTTTTCTTTTTTTTTTTGAGACAGGGTCTCACTTTGTAGTTCAGGCTGGCCCTGAGCTCAGCCTGAAACTCACATCACAGCAATCCTCCTGCCTCTGCCTCCCGAGTGCTGGAATTACAGGTGAGAGCCACGACGCCCAGCATTGTGGTATGTGGTGCTAGTTGTTGCTGGGCGTGAGTCTCCACACCCAGTACTGTACGTGGTTGCCAGGAAATTGAACTGGGGTCCTTGCAGTTGCAAGACAGGAGCCGGAACCACTGAGCTAACTCCCCAGCCCGGGCCAATCTTTCTAATGAGTATAAATGCAATTGCTTTAATGAATATAGACTAAATATAGATCAAATAAGATACTGGGAAACAATATAGAGGATTGTCAAGAAGATCATACATCCTGACCAAGTTGGATTCATCCTACAGACGCAAGGCTAGTTTAACATATGTAAATCAGTAAATGTAATACACCACATTTACAGAGTCAAGGACAAAGAGCATATGATCATCTCCATATATGAAGAAAAAGCATTCAACAAAATCCAAAACCCATTCATGATTAAAACTCTAAAGAATATTGGAATATATAGACTTCATCTCAACTTGATAAAAGCTATTTATGAAATACCAATGTCCAGTGTCATACTAAATGGTGAAAAAACGAAACTTTTCACACTAAAATCAGGAGCAAGACAAGGATGTGCACTAGCAGCACATCTGTTCAATATAGTTCTGGAAACATTAGCCATAACAATTAAACATGAAAGAGAAATAAAAGAAATAAACATAGGAAAGTAAGAAGTTCAGCTATCACTATTTGCTGATGACATGATACTCTACATATAAGATCCCCCAAACTCAACCAAAATCCTGCTTCAGTGCTGTGATTACAGGTGTGAGCTACCACGTCCTGCATCATGATCCATGGTACCGAGGATCAACTCCAGATCTTGTACTTGCCAGGCAGATTCCAGAAACACTGAATTAAAGTTCTGGTCCAATGTTTTCATACTTTAATGAGGGTGTTCATAAAGTCTTTCATGAAGTGTTACAAATAAAATTAATTTCATATATGTTATCTTCATTTGATCTTCAAAAATTGTAACGCTTTTCGTAATTTGTTCTCCCCATTTTTCAGATGGATAAAGATTAGCCTCAAATTTTTGTGTATCATAACTTTCTCAGTTAGTTTAGGGATGGGTAAATGTGCCAACATTTTTAGACCCTAAAATGATTCTTCCATATAGTTTTCTCACTCTTAATGATGTATTACTCTTAGCTTTCATAAGTTATGGAAAATTGCAATTTTATAGACAGGAAGTGAGTGTTTTTGAGCAAATAAATTAACCTGCAATAACTCTTTTTCTCTGTGGGCAGAGAGAAAGCTATAGAAAAACAGAAAAAGGAATCCTTTAAGAGCTTGATTTCATTAACCTCAGCTTTTAGCTAGCTAAAATAACAACAGGTTAGCATTGTAACTAACAAGACCAGTGAAAAATTTAATAGTTATAGCTGGTAAGATTTTAAAATTGTACAGTTTTTTATTATATTTTGTTTTAACTAGTTTAGCATAACTCATTTTAAAGTATAAACTCTTGTGGGAGAAACTATTTCAGTGTCAGAAGCTAAAACCTGGAGCTTAAATGCTCAGACTTGAGTTACTGTTCTGATAAAACCCTTCAGAAAAACTTCCTATAAACTCCATCTCAAAGAAAAATGCAAATACTTTCTCCAGTAAATTCCAATTTCTGACCTAAATGCAATTTGCAGAACTTTTTAAAGCTTTTCTTCTGAAAAGGTGCATGGGTCAGGTGACATGGGAATCATTCCAACAAAGCCTAGAAGAGAGTCAAGGATAATTATGGTAAAACCATGAGGGACACAGGAAAACTAAGCCCAAAACTGAAAAGTTTACATTCATCTACTACATGATGGCTGAGTTATTTCAGGAATACTTTGTTTAAAATCTAAAACTAACATTTTTCTCTTCTTCAGAGAATAGTGGAAAATAGTTATCCATATAATATTCTGTATTGTTGTATGAAAAAGTTAGATTTGTTCTAAATTGGTACTGTGGCATGTGTTTAGATGTCCCCTCAGTGTTTCACATAGTCATAGCTGGAGCTTTTGCAGAGATAGCTCAATCTAGAGTAAGTGGTGTTGAGATTAAGAGCGTGTAGTTACTAAATCAGTATGCTGATTTGTTGGGCACCTCCTTAATCCGGGTAGCCTGGATACAATATCGGGGAATAAAGAGGCTTGTTTTCTCTTTTATTGCTTGCTTTTGCTGTCACCTGCCTGTCATGAACTTATGGTACCTCACTGTGAAGCCACCCTGCCATGGATTATGGACTGAAACCATACAAACTGTGAGCTAAATAAAGGTTTCTGCCTTTAACTTGGGGGTCTGCTATTTTGCTTCAGCCATGAGACAAAAGTGACTAAGAGATTTGGAATTATTTACATAGCCATATGAAACATGCCATGGTTCAGACGTATACTATTAAAATACACCAGTAGCTGAAGAAAGTTAGTTTGGCTAAATTGGTAGAAATTAGCATTGGTTTTCAAAATTAAAATCATTGATTAAAAGATAGGGGGAGCAATGTCTAAGAAAGCTTGAAGAAGATGGAGGTATAAGAAGACATCCGGTATCTCATGTGATATAGACTTTAAAGTTGAAGTTGCATACTTTCTTTTACTTACCATGCCTACATTTTATTTTTTCTGTTTTTGCAGTACCCAGGGATTGAACTCAGGTCCTTGTGCTTCCAAGGTAGGTGTGCTACCACTTGAGCCAAATCCCTGGATGCTGGCATTTCCTTTTTTATTTGGAAAAAAAATAATGTTTTTCTAGTTAAAATCAAGTTATACTTAAGAATGTTGAGGCTCCAACACCCTCACTAGGGGAAAGATAGCCTCTTTAATATTATTATTGAAAAAGCTAGGCTTCAAACTGCCAAAGATTAAAACTAGACCTATATCTCTCAACATGCACTGAACTACTATTAAAATGGATTAAAGATATAAATATTAAAACTGAAATCTTAAACCTGCTGGAAGATAGAATAGGAAGAACTCCTGAAGACATTAATGTAGGAAAAGACTTTTTGAACAAAACCTCAGTAGAATGGGAACTAACACAAAGTTCAACAGCTGAGATAGCATCCTGTTTAAAAAAAAAAAAACTTTTATGCAGTAAGAGTAACCACCAACAGTGAAAAGACAACCTATAATGTGGGAAAATTTTTTTACTAGGTGTTCCTAGTAAAAACACTAGGTGTTCAGACAAAGGACTACTATCTAAAATAGATAAAGAAGTGAAAAAAAAAATCAGTCCCCAGACTTGAAGGCTCAATATCAAAGTGGGAATCTGAAATGAACATACATTTTTCAGATCAAGAAGAAAAAGCAGCAAAGAAACATATGAAGAAATGTTCAATATCAGTGATCACTTGAGAAATGCCAATAAAAACAACTGTACTAAGATTACATCTCATTCCAGAAAGATTAGCTGCTATCAAGAAGGGGAGGTGGGGGGATGGGAAAAATAAGAATCAAGATATATCACGTACAAATTCTCAATGATGAATGTGATCATAATGATACTCATAATATATTCGTAAACTCAATTTATTAAAGCAATGAATCTGTGTTCAATGTAGAAGTGTCAAGCAATTTTAAAAAGAAAAAGAAATCACTCAGTAACAAAGGCTAGTGGGGTGTGGAGAGAAGGAACACTTTCCCACTGTTGATGGAATATAGACTGGTGCAACCAGTGTGGAGATCAATGTGCAGATTCCTGAGAAAACTAGCACAAGAGGTTTCATTTGATCATGCTATTCTCTTGCTGAATATATCAATGAAATATTTTTTAATTCAAATCTTTATTGGTACATTATATATACACATCATCATCGCATTCAACATTGAAAGTTTGTACCAGTATATGACATGATTTGATTCTTATTTTTTCCCATTCCTCTACCCACCCTACAACCCCTTACCCCCTATATACATAAGATATACTTCCTTTTTTATGATCATATTATTTTTCTGCTTGTTACTTACCCCATTTCCTCTTAAATATTTTCTATTTCATAACATCTACTATATATACTAGAACTCATTTACATCTTCATATTCTCATACTAGAGAAAAGATAGCATATTTACACATCTGTGACCTATTTATTTCACTTATGAGGATATCCTCAAAGTTCATCCATTTGAGAAAGAATGACTCCATCTTATAATTTTTAATGGCAAAGTAATACTCCATTCTCTAAAAGAACCACAACTTTCTTATCCAGGCTCCAGTTGATGGACATTTGGTTTATTTCCAAGACTTGGAAATCACAAACTGAGCTGCTCTAAACATGGGTGCACACATGTCACTGTGATATGAATCTTTTAATTCTTTTGTGTATATACTTAGCAAAGAATTAAAAGCATCATACCACAGCGACATATGTACATCCATATTTATAACAACACAGTTTGTAATACCTATATCTTAGAAACAGCCCAAAGGCCCATCAATATGTGAGTGAATAAATAAGATGTGTGTTTTTTTTTAATAAAATGCAGTAGTCTGTAGTCATAAAGAGAGATAAAATTGAGGCATTATAGTTAAATGTTTGTATCTTGAGGCTAGACATGTAAGTGAAATAAATAGGACACACATGTATAAAGACCATGCTGTTATTCTAGTGTGAGAAAGTGAAGTCGTAATGAGGTCCTAGACTTATAGTAGGTATTGTGAAATAAGAAGAAAATCTA
>PVIR01045342.1:0-10725 GCA_004026965.1 Petromus typicus
AAAAAAAAACAAAAGAAAGAAATACGTAGGGCTCTGTCTAACAAATAGAATCCTTCACACTGAAAACTACAGTGCTCTGAAAAAGGAGATTGAAGAGGTTATCAGAAAATGGAAAGATATATCAGGTAAGAAGAACCAATGTAGTGAACATGGCCATACTTCCAAAATTGTTATACAAACTTAATGCAATTCTGATAGAAATTCCAATGGCATATCTCACAGAATTAGAAAAAATAACCCTAAATTTCATTTAAAATCAAAAGAATCCTAGAGTAGCAGAGAAAATTTGGGGCAACAAAGGTAAGGGGAAGTTATACTACAAAGCTACTGTGGTAAAAACAGCATGGTACTGAAAAAAAGAATAACCAGACCTGAAGATCAGTGGAACAGATTAGAAGATGCAGAAACAATTCCAGACATACCCAGCTACCTTATCTTTAACAAAGGAACCAAATACCTTTCTTGGAAGACAGATAACCTCTTCAATAAATGGTGCTGAAAAAACTAGCTTTCTACATGCCAAAGATTGAAACTAGATCCATGTCTTTCACCATATGCTATCTAAAATAAAAATGGATCAACGATCTGAATATTAAAACAGAAACACTAATCTGCTAGAAGGTAGAATAGGTAGGACTCTTGAAGATATTGACAGATTCAAAGAGTTTATGCACAAAACCCAATAACACAGGAAATATCACAAAGAATCCACAACTGGGATCTCATCTTATTAAGAAGTTTTTGCATAGCAAGAGAAAGCACCAACAGAATGAAGAGAGAACCCACAGTGTGGGAAAATTTTTACCAGCTATTCATCAAACAAAGGACTACTATCTAGAATATATAAAGAACTCAAAAAAGTCAGAAACTCCTCACAAAATTAAAAAATGCACTTCTCTGATGAAGAAATAGAAATGGCAAGAAATATATGAAAACATGTTCAACACCACTGGTCATTCAAGACATGCAAGTTAAAACAATGCTGAGACTCCATCTCACTCTAGAAAGAAGTCAATCAATAATAAATATTGGATTTGCTGCAGGGAAAAGGAACCCTTTTCTACTGTTAGTGGGAGTGAAGACAAGTCCAACCACTGTAGAAATCAGTGTGGAGATTCCTCAAAAAACTAGAGCTAAGGGTTAAAGATGTAGCTCAGTGGTGCAGCTTCCTGCCTCTCAAGTGCAGTCATGAGTTTGATCCCTGGCAGTGAAAAATATTAAAACAAACAAGTAACCAATCAAACAAACAAAAAACCTAAAAACTAAAACTAGATGTTACATTTGATTTATTCCCCTTCTTTATATCTTCCTAATAGAATTAAAAGCATCATTCCACAGCAATACATACATATTCATGTTTATAGTAGCAGCATTTATAATAGCTAAATCTTGGAAACAGCCTAAATGCCCATCAACCAATAAGTGGATAAAGAGGATGTGGGATTTTTGTTTTATATAATGGAGTACTACTCTGCTATAAAGAAGAATGAGCTTCAGACATTTATAGATAAATGGATGAACCTTGAGATCGCACTTTTAAGTAAAATAAACCAACACACATGTTTAAATACTGTATTATTTCTCTGGTGTGAGAAACTGAAAATAGAAATAACAATTGAAATATATAGTAGATTTTGGGAAGTGAGAAGGAAATACCCAAATGGGAAGGAGAATAAGGCGGTGAGAAGGAGAAAGGGAGGAAAAGACAAGAAAAAAGTGAAAATAGAAAAAAAAGCAAACAATGCTTTTGTTCATAGGGAGATGAGCCTGGGGGTGGGGAAAAAAAGAGGTGAATTATATCACATAGGGTGCAAACTCCCTATGATGAGTGCTATCATTATGTATTCCCAAAATGTATGAATAAATATTTTATTGTAAGAAAAGAATATGTGTTTTGGACAGAAAAAGGGAATTATGTACAAAGCCTGTTTTTCCTTGTTTAGTAAAATTCTTTGCCCTTTTCTGATCCTTTCAAGTCTAAAACCACTGTGAGGCTGGGGTGTGTGGGGGACAGTTGGAATTCTTGGGGTTTTTTAAAGATTTTTTGAGACAGGGTCTCACTTTGTGGTTCAGGCTGGCCCTGAGCTCAGCCTCAAACTCACATCACAGCAATCCTCCTGCCTCTGCCTCCCGACTGCTGGGATTACAGGCGTGAGCCACCACGCCCAGCACTGTGGTATGTGGTAATGATTACTGCTGGGGTGAGTCTCTACACCCAGTATGGTAGGTGGTTACCAGGGATAGAACCCGGGTCCTTGTGCTTACAAGACAGGCGCCAGAACCACTGAGCTATATCCCCGGCCCGACAGCTGGAATTCTTAACGCAAGATCCCAGTTCAAGTTCCTTTCAGATCGTGTAGAATAACTTCCAAGAAATGTAGTTTCCCCATTTGTGTCTTTGTTATGGTTTGGGGCTGGATAGATACGTGAAGAGGGTGTTAAGGAAAACTCAGTCTTTCTTCCTCCAGAGCGACAGAAACCTGTCGGAACCGTGGCTCCTCCGCTCCTATGCAGATCCACTGATTATTACTCTGCACCTGGAATCCCCAGGTGCTTCCCCTTTGGGAAGCACAGGCTTGGGGAGCCCCTGCTGACCTTCCTCGGGTAGTACTGACTGTAGGGCTTTGCACAAAACTGTCATACCCCTTAATGCTAAAGGGGTATGACAGCTGGGGCTAGCAATAAAAGCCCCAGCTTGGTGGGAGTAAACACATTTGCTGGAGCCACAACATCTGGATCTTTTGGGAAACATCTAAATCCCCTGAGAGTTTCAGGGCATGCCCTAAAGTCCATTCCAGGATCAGAGCCAATGTGTTTGCGGGACTCTTAAGTCATAGTAAATCATTCACCCAGTGGGGGACCTGACAGAGATTCACAAGAGCTCTTTGAAGTCTGCCGGAAAAGAGCTGTAGTGCCCACCGCTCCTTCTCCACCATTATGTGCTTTGAGTTTCCATTCCAAACGATTCCTTTATGCCCTGCTCTTCCACAAGGGGCCCCAAGGCGGCCCAGGCAGATCCTTGGTGACCACCCTGAATTGGGTGAGCAGAGATAAAGGACCTTCAGTACATTGCTGGAGACAAGGAAATAACAGAAGCCAAAACAGCGCTAACTGTCCAGGCTGTAGCCACAACCCTGTGTGTCCCTCAGGATGTGTGTCCAAGAGGGAAAGATCCACAAGGACTGCTTCCCTTGGGGCATCGTTTGGAACCCAGAGAGCCATCTGAAGCCCTTTACAGAGAGCAGCATCCCCTTCCACCACCAGCTGAGCCTAGGGGCAGTGTCGCTCTTCTCTCCCTTCATCTGTCTTCTTACAAACTTGACAGATAGCACCAAGCCTATGTGCCCAGGCACTGTGGTCCCTCTGGCTTCTGGCATTGGGTCCTCCCTTCCATCTTCAGCTCTAACAGGCGATTGTGCTGATACCCAACCCTGACCTTGGCTGTCAAGCCTTCATTTGCCACCCTCTCTTTCTCAGGCCTGGCTTCTTCAGTTCTTGGAAACTGGCTCACAAATCTTTCCATGAGAGCATATGGGACACCTAAGGGGGTCCAGTGCCTGATGCCAAGGGAAAAGATGGAGAATGGATAAGGACAACTTCTGCCTGTCCTTGGGAAACCTATAGATCTCACCCAACTGATTCTGGCAACTCCCATTTGTTTATAAACTAAGCAACTAGGTTGGCTTTTTCTTTGCAGGGGCTGCAAACTCAGACCCTGGGTTAGCAGAGACCTGCATTCACATCTTGGTTCCCTCTTCCCCAGGTGAGTGATCCAGCTTTGTTCTCTGAATTTTTAGGCCTCGGGACTTAGCTCAGTGGTTCCAGCGCCAATCTCACAAGCGCAAGAACCCGGGTTGGACCCCCTGGTAACCACATACAATACTGGGTGTGGAGACTCACGCCCAGCAGCAATCAGTACCACATACCACAGTGCCGGACGCGGTGGCTCACGCCTATAATCCCAGCAGTCGAGAGGCAGAGGCAGGAGGATTGCTGTGATGTGAGTTGGAGGCTGAGTTCAGGGCCAGCCTGAACTACAAAGCGAGACCCTGTCTCAAAAAAAAAGAAAAGTAAGCTAAGCTAGGTAGCATACACCTGTAATTCCAGCACCCAGGAGGCGGAAGCAGGATGGCCACCATGAATTCAAAGCCAGCTTGGACTACACAGTGAGTTCAAGGCCAACCTCAACTATATAGCAAGACTCTGCCTCAAAAAATCAATAAAAGGGAAGAGAGATAGCAAACCATTTATCAGCTGTTAACTATGCAGCAGGCACTGGCATAGGTGCTTTGTGTGTTAACTTGTTTAATCTTTGCTGCATCCTAGTTTTTTAAACGAGGACTCTGAAACACCAGGGTCAAGGGTCTGGCAGTGAGCAGCAAGTGAAGCTGGGGTGGAAACTCAGGTAGTTGGCCTCAGAGCCTGCGTTTTTACTGTTCTTAAGTGAAGGATTGAACAGCGTGATGATTATGAAAATGCTTTGGGAATGAAGCACTTTATAAGAGATTATCATTGTTATCCAACTTTCTTGGTGTTTGGTCTCCAACTGTGATCCTTAGTGTTGTCTGGGAAGTCCTGGAATTAGGGAAGTGCTTTAAGCTTTCCTGAAGTCTTTGAATCACTGCTTGTTGTTGTGTCCCTGAAAATATATGTTGAAGTTCTAGCCCCTCAAAAATGTAATCTTATTTGGAAATAGGGTCTTTATAGTGCTAGTCCAGTTCAAATGAAGTCATTAGAATGAGCTTTATCCACAAGACCAGTGACCTTATAAAACAGGGAAATGTGGACACTCTCATATGAAGCTGCATAATGCAGCTAGTGGGAGCAGCTCAAGTATTACGGCCCAAGAGAACAGAGGATACCTTAGGAGTTTCGGAGGCAGAGTGTGCAGCTTTATTCTAACACCACTGACCAACCAGCCTGGGATCTCCCCACAAAAAAGGCTGATGTTCGGTTCTGTTGAAGCCAGACTTTTATGCGCTTGTTATAGAATGTTCTTGAAGTTAGGGGTGGAGTAACACTTAGTATCATTTCATTGGTTTGGCTCAGCAATTCTATTGTTTACAAGTTTGCATATCTCATTGGCTAGGACAGCGTACAGGCTACATGCTCCATTGGTTGGAACAGTGCACAAATTTCTACCTGTAACAGAAGCAAGTATAACAGTACCCTGTAACAACAAAGGAACTTCTAAGCCCCAGTGAGAGAGAGCAGAGTCTTCTGAGGCTCCAAGCCTGAGCTGTAACAAAAGCTGCAGAGTGCTGGCAGTTCTGCAGTGAAGGGGACCAAATTTACAAAGTTACACAACCAGGCGGATGTGGGTGTCTACTTCAGAGCCTTCCAAGAGGCAAGCTAGAGCTTTACATGAGTGGAAGGTTTCACAAATTCTGTTTTTCCCTTTCACACTCACAGGGGGAAATTGTGAGGACGCCAGGAGGAGCCACAGCAAGATGAGACACTACACTGTAATCACCTTTAAGGCAAGAACACTGAGGCTCTCAGAAGGTAGAGGTGGGAGATCTGGAAGAAACCACTTCCTGGCCCGCCAGAGGAAAAAGGGCCTGCTGACACCTGGCTTTCAGATGTCCAGCCTCAAAGATTGAGATGATACATTTCTGTTGTCCTAAACCACTAGTTTCCGGTGCTTTATGTCAGCCTTGAAAGTGAATGCACCAAGGTGAGTCTGACAGCCACATTTCTGTGTGTTCTTGATGGCGTAAAGGCTATTTATGTGTGTGTCTTGATGGCATGAAGGCTGATCCATTGGTCACTTTCCTCTACCAGGTCACCTGAGGGCAAATGAATGTGAAATCATACCAGACCTCCACTGAAATGAGTAGGAATCTCTTCTGAGATCTTGTATTCTTGTATAATCTAATCTGACCGTTTTTTCCACAGTGGAGGAAGCAGGCAACAGAGAAACAAAGTTTCCAAAACCTTTTCACTGGGGAGGAGCAGAAATGAGCCAGGAAGAGCTCAGTGTGGGGATGTATGTCTCCAATCCCAGCACTCTGGGAAGCTGAGGCTGGAGAATCTCAAGTTCAAATCCAGCTAGAGGAACTTATCAAGCTCTTGTCTCAAATTAAAGTAAATGTTCATTTGGGTAAGGAGGGCCAAGGATGTAGTTCAGTGTGAAGAGCCTTGTTTCAAACCCCAATACCTCAAAAAAGGAAGGAAGGCAGAAAAAGATGGAGAGAACTAGACCATCCTCAGAGGCTTCTTTTTTTGATTGGAAAACAGTTTATTCTTTCAGTGAAAAGATTATATTCTGTCTCCTTTCTTTTTCTTTCAGCTTTGATTGAAACATGAAGAAGTGTACACAGAACTGCCATGGACAGCCCAGTGTGCCCATGTCCGTGTGAGCAGCCCCCAGACCAAAGATTAATGTATCACCAGTCCTCCAGCGCCTTTCAGCCACTGACCAACAAAGAAACCACTATCCTGACTTTTAACATCCCAGATTGGTTTTGCCTGTTTTGGAGCTCACTATAAATGGGATTTCACAGTACTCTTTTGTGTAGGGCTGCTTTCCTCCACATTATGTTTGTGAGATTTGTCTGTGTTTTGCATATCGAGTAGTTCATTCTCACTGTGAGACAGAGTATTCTACAGCTCTGCGCTTCAGAGACAAAACAAGATGTACACAGACAGAAGTGTCTTGAAAGAGAAAAAAAGTTGAAAAAAACCCCAAGTTGTCAAAACACACACATGCAAAGTTGATTTAATGTACAAATTGGATGCAATTTATTAACCATCTACTAAAAGCCACTGACCCAGACCACTCCCCCATTCCTCTTTTCTTCCCATTTCCTCGGATTCCTCTGCAGTGTCACACTAGACTGACCCTAGCAAGGGGATGGAGATTAACGAGCTGTGTTCCATGTAGCTGAGCCCAGCTAGACATCAGACTGATTCAGGCCTGGACAGTTTCCCACTTGGCCTGTGGGATCTTGACATCTTCAACAGCATTGGGGACACCTTTGTCCACAGCTGGAGATGCTGCTTCCTACCTCTACAATGTTGGAGTTATTTCCCTTCACCCTTACTACAGCTGTCAGAGTTTGCTTCCGAATAAAGCCAGGGCAGACCCAGACTGCTTGCCACTGACCAAATCAAAGGAGGCTATGTATGTGCATAAAAAGAAAAGTATTTACATAATCAAAGCTAGCTCCAAGGAGATGGAGGGCCCTATTTGCTTCCAAACTCCATCTCATCATATAAAAGTGTGTTGGGATTGTTTGGAACAAAAGATACTTTTAGGTTAGTTCCATCCCTTCCTGGATCCAGACCTCTCCCTCTGTGGACTAAAGGAATGAAATTGGGCTCTATCTCCTGGTGCCAGATGCTGTGGATTCTTCCTATTCTTCTGGGTGGAGAAGTTGGGGAGCCTTTTATGCCCCAGGCCTGAGGAAGTTTGGAAGCCACTTGACTCCAAAGGGGGGAAAACAATCTAACTTTAAAAGTTCCGTTTTGCAGGGCCAGTTCCAGAAGGGCGGATTCCGCAGAAGAGGCTGGTCCTCTGCTGTGTGCCTTCCTCCCCCGGCAAATGCTGCTGTGAATCACTCCCACAGCTTTCTCAGGCTCAGGCTTCCCGAGAAAGCCTGGCCTGGCTGCAAGGGACTGTTTCTTCCTTCACTCATCTCGTCCTTGCCAGACCACAATTTGTCCCGGTAGCTTCATGATGACCAAATTATCTGGGGTCTCCTTTCTGCTGGCAACAATGACTTCATCTCAAACAGCGATTTTAGAGCAACCCTGATTCACATCAGCATGACGGTCCATCCTGAGCTCAAGTCCATATATGGCACAATCCCCGAGCCATGGCAGGGACAGTGCAGGCTGTAATGTAACACAGCTGGTCCACCAGCTGTCCCTCTGCTAGCCGAGCTGCACTGGCCTGCTCCGGGTCCCCTCCTGTCACTGCTGCACCTATAATGGAGGCTGAAGACAGCGCCAGCCCAGGGACTTTGTGCCCTTGGGGGGCTGCAATGTACTGCTTCCTTCTTCATGGGCTCCCAGTTCCTGGGAGGCTGACCTTTCCGGAAGGCGACAATCATCTGACCGGCGTTTTTTCTTCCATATTGTAGTGGGCATGCCTGAGGAGCCAGCCTTCTCAGGGACTTGTTTAATCTCAAGTGCATAGTACAGTTTTGAACTGGGAGCAGACGCCGGCCCCACCCTGACCTCGGGTGGAGGTCGGTATTCACAGCCCATATTGCAGCCTTAGCTCCCCTTTAGTGTCCACCCTCGACTATTTTTTGCTTGGTTTTTTGTTCAGTGTGAGAAATAAAACTAAGAAAATGTCAGACAGAGACGAGCATACTAAAACCCACATTACCAGCTGCATTCAAGCCTCATAAGTGGATAATCATGCTCTTCTTTATTAGCATCCTGACCGCAATTCCATGCTTATTAAAAGTGAAGCCTGATGCTAGACTCTAGCAGCAGTGTGCTGGAGCTGGCTCAAAGCAGTTTGTAAGTCCCATTGTTAACTTTCAGGAAATGTGCAAGCTGATTGTTAAATATAGTTATTTAAGATTACGGTGCATACAATTAAAATTTAATAAGTTAGATTTAAAACACGGAATAAATATCCCATCTCACCACATCCTAGTTATTTTGCTCTTGCAGCTAATCACATGAATGATATCTGTATGGAAACACCGTTCCCTATGTGCTACTGCGCATACCCTCCCAACACCCTGCTGGGGGCCATCACATTGGCAGCTGGAAGCAATGATAGTACAATTAGAAACAGAGGAGCTGAGAGACTCACCCCCTTGCCACCATTTAATTCTAAACAGCATCAATAGTTATTCCTGCTTCCATTACATAAGACATGTACAAAATCGGGGCTGCAGATTTAGCTCAGTGGTTCCAGCACCTGTCTTGCAAGCTCAAGGGCCCAGGTTCAGTCCCTGATAACCACATACAACAACACTGGGCATGGAGATTCACACCCAGGAGCAGTCAGAACCACATACCACAGTGCCAGGCATGGTGGTTCACACCTGTAATCCCAGCATTCAGGAGGCAGAGGCAGGAGGATTGCTGTGAGTTCAAGGCTGAGCTCATGGCCAGCCTGACTACAAAGGCGAAAACTTGTCTCAAAAAAAAAAAAAAAAGAAAGGTACAAAATCAAATAACAGAAGACTAGGAGACTGTCCTGCCCAAGGTAGGACCTTGGTACCAATGAAGATTCAGTAAGAGATACTCAAAAGCCTGAGACCTGGAGTTACTGGGCCCCTTCTTTCCCCTTTTCCTATTGCTGCTGCTACCTACCCCGTGATCTTCAATAATCATAGCTACATACTACTGGGTGGCACTTGCCAATTCTTTCTTCTTCACACACAAAACCAAGACTATTATTGGCCCTTCCAACAGTAACAATGGGATTTGGAAACACGAAGCAGGGGTGGCCCCTCTCTCACAAAAGTCAGTCTTCAGCCATTCACCTGCTGACTCTAGGCCTCAATGGCAAACGAAGCTCAATCCCTGCTTCTAGAGTGCAAAGGGGGGAAACAAGCCCTGCAAGTCTAAGGCTCAGTACAGTCCCCTCTAAATGGTAGTGGCTGAGGACAGAAGAGAAGTCATCCAGAAATCCGTCTGAGAGACCTACATGAGAACTCTGGTTCTGCCATTCACTTGCCTTGATCCCCTACATAAGTACCCTTGTGTTTTGCTTTGGTTTTATTTTGTTTCACTGTACTGGACATTGAACCCAGAGTCTTTATACTGAACTACATGTCCAGCCCCTTCTGATTTGTTATGTTGAGATAAGACCTCATGAAGTCACTAAACTGATCAGGCTGGGCTCAAACTTGTGCTCCTGGCTCAGCCTTCCAGAGTGCTGGAATTACAGGAATTCAGCACCATGTCTGATTGTGACCTCATGTTTTTAAATCACCTGAAACATAGGAACAATAGCACCTCTGCACAAGATATTCATAAATATTTAATAATAACGACACAAGGGTGTAGATGAATATATCTGATAGAGGAGAGAGTATAAGAAATGGCATAGGGCTAGGGAAGCCAGAACTCAAAGTAGCTTTGGGTTGGTTATATCTATCAACTTTAAGTTACACCTCACCCTTTAAATCAGGGGGAGATGTAACCAAATCAAAGGTAGTAGGAGGTCAGAGAGCGAGTCCAAACTGGCAAGAGTCAGTTGGAGTGTTGGAGGCTGAAAAACTCAGATTCTAGCCTCAGAGTCAGAAATCAGAAGCGGCCTGAATTTCAATGGAACTGAAGGTCCAGTTTACGGGGTTTATTCACCACAACTATATTTCTATGGCCAGCTTGTTGGATCAATCAGTATGGATCTTGGCTCTGTCTGCCCACTCTCTCAACCAGTGACAACAGAGATATGCCTTAAAGAGAGTATTTTTTCCTTGCTTTTCTTTTTAATTTAATTTAATTTATTTAGCTATTATTTCTCTTGTTTTCATATGAGTCAGAACATTGCTTCTCGGGTTGTTTTGCTCTGTTCTTTTTTTTTTTTTCCTTCTTTCTTTCCTTCTTGTCCTCTTCATAAGTTCCCAAAGCTTTTATAATCTTTCAGTGACCTTCAGCCTTGCTTCTAATCCCCTTTTCTTCTTCTATTTCTATTCTTCCCCTAACCCATTTTAAGTTTTCTCTGAGGGTAAAATTGGCATAGCGAGAGGGTATTTATCGTACATAATTTTTTTCTGGTTTGTTTTAAATTTGGTTATATAGTTACAA
>PVIR01045343.1:0-10867 GCA_004026965.1 Petromus typicus
AAGAAAAAACTTCTGAAATATCTTGTTAATTCCATTGTTTTAGTCCATTAGCTACACTGGAGATCTGTTCTACATCAAGAGTCTTCAGCCCTCTTGTGAGAAGCTGATTTTCATTTGCTTGCAACCCTGAAGAGAAGTGAAATGAATTCAAGGTTGTTCTTGTTGGAGTCTATGTAGATATAAAGGGATGAGTATCAAGTGAATTAACATGTATATTACTTCACATAATTATCACTTCACAGTAAAAACCCTTGAAATCTACTCTTAGCAATTTTCAAATAATACATATATATAGTTACCACAGAGTGTAAGAGATCTGTTGAACTTTTTCTTCCTATCTAAATTTTTATCCTTTGACCAATATCACCCTCAGAAACACTCACCTTATTAGTCCCACCCTTTATTTGTATGAGTTCAACTTTTTAAAATTCAACATGTAAGTGAAATCATTCGTATTCTTCTTCTGGTGTCTGCCTTATTTCTCCTAACAAGATCCCCTTCAGGTTTATTCGTGTTGTCAAAATAAGAGGTTCCTTCTTTTTAAAAGATGAATGAATATAGGCATATACATATGTACATGTATCTATGTATATATACAGTTACTATATCCATTTATCTGTTGATAGATATTTAAGATTTTTCCATATCTTACTCAATTTGAAAAATGCTGCCGTGAATATGGGTGTGCACTTTATCTCAGCAAGGTGCTGAGCTCCTTTGCTTTGGGTGTACACCCAGGAGAAGGATTGATAAGTCACCTATGTGGTAGTTCTATTTTTAATTTTTTGGTGATCCTTCACATGATGGCTGTACCAGTTTATATCACACCCACCATGTGTAAGGATTCTCTTTTTCTTCCTAACTCTTTCAGCACCCATAAGCACTGATCTTTTTTCTCTTAGCCATCCTGACAAGCATGACTTGGTATCTCACTATGTGGTTTTAGCATTCATTTTCTTGGTGATTCAGGATGAACTCTTCTTCATATACCTGTTGCTGTCATATATACTTTGTTTGAAAAATGTCTGATCTTATCCTTAGGCCATATTTTAATGGGGAAATTTTCTTTCTTTCTACTGAGTTATTTGAGTTCTTTAAATATTTTGATGTTTAACTCTTTGCTAGATATATTGCTCTTTTCTTCCAATTCACAAACTGCTTTGCCATCTTGTTTCTTGTTTTCTTTGTTACTCTGGGCCTTTCAGTTTGATGCAGCTTCTCCTCTTTTTATTTTCTTTTGTTACCTGTGTTTTTCTGATCTTATCTAGAAAATCATTGCTAAGAACAATGTCAAGGAACATTTCCCCTATGTTTTCTTTGAGGAATTTTACAGTTTAAGATTTTAGAGTTAGGCTTTTCATCTATTTTCAGTTGACTTTTGTGTTGGATAAGGGTCCAGTTTCATTTTTTTAAAGACAGTTATCCAATTTTCCTACAGCCATTAATTAGACACAAGTCTTGGTTTGTTTTATGCAGACATGTGAGATACATGCTAGAACTCAGTATGTGAAATCACTTCCTCAAGTTTCAATAATGTAAAGGATGGCATTAGCAAATAGTTAAAGAAATAAACAGAGCAAAACTTCAGTAGTTAATGAAACATGCAGTCCCTGGGGTTACATAGGTAAGAAAAGCACTGAATTTAACCAGAATTTAGAAAATTTCTGTAGGGTTAAAACAATTACATATATATACAGTAAATGCATATACTTTGGAAAATTTTTATCAGGTTGAATATATGGAATTGGTATTTTGGGAGATCAGAAATAGTCAACTACCTCATCCATCTTCCAAGTACTTCCTAGTCCTGCTAACGCTCAGGGACTTTAAAGCCAAGTAAACATGGATGATGGGAGGAAGATAATGACAACTAAGATAACAGCCAAGGGGATATGTGTGGAAATACTATGGCCCAAAGGTAATTTGAGGAAAACCAGAATTTATAAGAAGAAATGAGTGTACAAAAAAGGAGCCTGATTCACTTTATAATTCAAGCTAAAACAACCGTGCATGGCATCTCAGTGTGTGATTTCTCAAAGTGTAGCCCCAGGACAATTTGCATGCTCATCACCTATGGGGTCTGTTAAAGATCTAAGTTGTCATTGGCATCAAAAATCACCTCAACTAGTTTTCTAGGGTTTTCGTAATCGGTTCACGAATTTGGCAGGGCAGGGACTTTACATCTTTATTTTCATAGACATGTAGCTGAAACTTGACACTTCTTTGACCTATAAACATGGGCGGTAGGTAAGCCACAGTTGTAGGAGAAATATTTGTAGCTTTGCTGTCAATAAGAATCACATTTCTTATTCCATTATTGCATCTTAAGATATCTTAAAAGATGATTTACTGAATCATTGGTTAATATTGTTTATAAAGAAACTTCATACATTATTTCTAATCATACATTAAAAATATCTTGGCAACTGTTTCAGCATATTTTTTCCTTTATAATCTTACATATTTTATTGTATGCATTCAAAAGCATCATTATAATACTAGAGTATCTTCCAAGTTTCTGGCTTGAACAATTCATAAGGCAATTTACTGAAATGAAGCAAATGGAGAAAAGGTAAGTTTGAGGCTGGTTTGGATGGATAGAGATAATATCAGGGGTTTAGAACATGTTGTGATATAATTAGGTTCAGTTCATCTGTGCAATGAGTTATATTGAATCACAGAAATTTTATATCACCTTTAATCCAGAATATTAAAACAAAAGCTGAGGTTCTACTAAAAATATGACTAGTACATCTAGCATTAGCAATGAAAATCTTAGTATTCAGGCCAACATTTTCAAAGCTATTTATGAAGCCTGGGTAAATATTTCTCTCAAACAGAACTGATGACTTAACAGCTAATTTTCTTCTTGCCAATTTCATTCCAACTACAACTGCTCAAACATACAGATATTACTTAAAATAATTAGATGTTATGTTTCAGTGGAATCATATATACTAATCCATCTATGTGTACTTAACTGATAACTTCAACAGCCTAAATCTTGAAAATTTCTGTAGGGTCAAAACAATTACATATACACACAGTAAATACATATACCTTGGCAATATTTTTTTCAGATTGAATATGTGGAATTGGTATTTTGGGAGATCAGAAATAGTCAACTATCATCTCTCTCATACAGGTTTCATATAGTTTGTCTTAAAGGTGCTATATCTGTGCCTCAAGTTTTCTGATAAGATTGAAAGATTGATAATATGAAGTAAAGAGAGAAATCTTTCTCAAATGGAAAGAGGATCAAGTGATAGAGAAAGAGTGGAGAGAGAAGAAGAAAAGGAGATTGAAAAGGCACTATGACGTGTTGTGTCCACACAACCACTTCACAGAAGAAATGTAAACATTATGCACTGCCAATGTGGACTATAAAAAAGATTTGTGATCTCATGCAAAACTAACTGAAGACTAACTTCAGAATAAATAATGGCACTTCAACTAGGTAGATATTTTGGTCCCATACATTCATTATCATACTTACATTCAAGTTCTTTCATTTTATAAAATTTTACACCATTTCCTACTGTTTAATGTGGTGATGTCAACTAAAACAGTATGGATTAGAGGACTTACAGTAGGATTCTTTTAGTTGCAGTGATGAGAAATCCATTTCAGATTCACATTTCATAAAAGTAAAGATTGGAGTTCAATGGAGGATTTGGCCTCTCTGGAAATCACAAGGCCAGAGTAGGTGACTGTATCACATAAGCACAGGTGATGAACCCGGCGATGTTTGCAAAGACAAAGGCAAATCTGAATCCTCTTTTGGGAAGATAACTATTGACTTTAAAAGACTGCAACCTTTTTCACAAACAATGCTTTGCAAGTAATGGGAGGAGAACAGATAAAAATGGAAAAAGAAGAAGATGTAATAAAAATTCAAAGGCCGGGGATTTAGCTCAGTGGTTCCGGTGCCTGTCTTGCAAGTGTAAGAGCCCAGGTTCAATCCCACATACAATACTGGGCATGAAGACTCATGCCCAGCAGCAATCAGTACCACATACCCAGTGCTGGGCGTGGTGGCTCACGCCTGTCATCCCAGAACTCGAGAGGCAGAGGCAGGAGGATTGCTGTGATGTGAGTTTGAGGCTGAGCTCAGGGCCAGCCTGAAATACAAAGCGAGACCCTGTCTCAAAAAAATAAAAAATAAAAAAAATAAAAAGTTCAAGAGGAACAACAGCAACAGAACCAGATGCTCAGAAGATTCAGATAATAAATTATCAGACAGCTATAAAATTTTCAGTAGACAAGAGTTTTTAAAGATGTTCAAGGTTTGTTCTTCAAAAGACTAATAAAATTTATAAACTTTTGGTGAGGTTGATCAAGGGAAAAAAGCAGAAACAGACAAAACCTGCAGATATTTTTAAAGACTACTGTTCTTTAAGTATAAAAATTTTACTTTTCCATAAATTTGAAAATTTCCATACGTTTAAAAAAACAGTCAAAATGAGCTAACTCCTAAAAAGTACAATTTACCAAAACTGACAAAATAGAAAAATTGAAATACGCTATAACCTTTAAAATCCCACTTAAAACTTTTAAATCTGTGAGATAGCATTCCCTATTTTGGCTATAGGATTTGGGGGGGATTTTTCTTTAATATGAGTACATATTATCTCATCTTCATGGTTTTTTTAGTTTAGTGCTATAAAACTCTACATTTTACTTTTGAGGATTGTATATATTAGTATCTCAACCATAGTTCAAACCCCAAAAGAGATGATTATATGTCATATGAGTGAAAGTAGAAAGGGAGGAAGGAGAGACATATGCACGCAGAAAGAAACAAAGAAAACTGTTGTGTTTTGGATTATTGCTATTCTCCATCCACTCTCTGTACTCCTTTTATAACCTTCTGACATACAGTAGTCACAATAGTCATTGATATTATTAAATATAAAATCTTTCTGAAGAGACAATGACAAATTGGTTATAATCTCTTTGTTTATTAGTGTGCTTGTGTGTGTGTGTGTGTGTGTGTGTGTGTGTGTGTGTAGTCTTACAAGATTTTCAGTAAAGTCTTGGACAAATCTTTTACCCTCTCTAATTTTTAATCTTCTAATCTATAAGACAAAGATCACCGTGATACCTACCTCATACCATCATTGTGAAAATGAAAAGAGAAAATATATACAACAGCGTAGGCACAGAGCCTGGTACTTAAAAGCATGTCATGAGTAATAGATTTTATTTGACTTCATTTCAATGTTATGGTTTGTGTAGATGTTTCTCCAAAGCCTCATGAGCTCACAGGTGGGATCTTGGGAGGGATCTGGATTGCGCGTGTGTGGCCCTGGGACCAAGCATGTGGAATCTACTGATTGGTTTGGTATAGTTCTGGGTGTGGTTGAATGAATTTACTGGAGGCAGAAGCCCCACTCTGGGTGAGTGGCACTAATCAATAGACTTATAGCCTTAATGGAATAAAAGGGAAAAGGAGGAGCAGGGATGCTGCTTCCTGCCTGCTCTGCTGTGGACTGTTTCTTCGCCGCAATGTCCATCTTCCTCATCAACTTGCCTTAGAGCCAGTCAACTAATGACTGACACCTCTGCCAACTGTGAGCTAAATAAACTTTTCCTCCTTTAATTTATGGGTATTAGGTACCTTATCTAAGTGACAAGAAAGTAACTAAGACAGCGAGGCATATCCTAAAATTATCCTAAGTCCTTTTTTTTTTTTTTTTTTTAATTATCTTTATTGGTACATTAAATATACACATCATGATTGCACTCCATAATGGGGATTTGTACCAGTATAAGACACAACTTAATTCTCATTTTTTCCCATAGCCCCACCCACCCTACCACCCCCCCATATATATAAAATTTGTTTCCTTACTATCCTAAGTCCTTTTTATGCTTACTATATGGAAATAGAATTTTTCTGCAGTAAGTGGTAGAAATGAATGTGGCCCACAGTAAAATCTGGAAGCTGGTTTAAACTGAGCTACTTTAGGGTTAATCAAATCTTTTGACATTTCTCTAAAGACAAGAGAATGAAGTAATGACTTGGCTTTGCTTACAAAAATATACTCAGGGATATTACCTCCTTGCCAGTTGTCTGTTACATAGTTTGTTGAAACTACTCAGCATTGTCTGGAATGTCCAAGCCTCTGTTCTATAAAAATAATTTATTAGAACTGTCTTTAATTCATTTTATATTGTGTAATTATTTAACACTGTATTGGTGCACCACACTATGGGGTGAATGTGCTGGGAACTGAACTGGACTCAATGGGAGTCCTGCTCAAAGCCTGGTTTGTGAGAAGGAGCAGCTCCTTGATGGTTAAGGAATGGTGTTGATAGGTTCTAGAAGCTCAGTACCTACAATGACTGAGCATATTTATTGTAGCCTGGAGGGCAGTTGATGATGGCTGATATAATCTTGGTGAAAAACAAGTTTACTAACATTTCATTGTGAACCCTCAAGAGCTCTTGAGCAAAAAGGGCAGAAATCACTTTCACAGAGGCCTTTCAACTGCCTGGTCTCTGATGCCTACACAGAATAGATTGCTCAATTTCGTTCTTCATTTTGTTTTCTTTTATTAAAACAAACCAACCATTTATTTGATTTCAAAGAAAACATATTGCTTTAAGTACATTCTTTTATCTCAAGGTTTGAGTTCAAGGTTATCATGTCAAAGTATATTTTCTTTAAATGATCTGAAATTTTTGCTTTGGATTTTATTTAAAATAAATTCAAATAACATTATGATATGGTATGAAACATTTTGGTACTAACCCTTTCCTTTCTCTCTCAGTGAATTAAGAAAAATATAAGCCCCATTTAAAAATAAGGCAGAGAAATTAATGTTAATTAAATTGAGTTAACCAATGATTTTTCATTTTGCAGAAACAGATTCTCTAACTCTAATTCCATTACTCAAAAAGGGACTTTACTGAAAAGTGTTTTAATTATTCTAAACAGAAGTGAAAATGTCCTTAGAGACATGTGTCTGGGTTTGAATTTTCTGTATCCTTAGACTATTTCATTCAAAAAGAAAATTATGTGGTTTTATTTTTATTTTTTGAGAAAACTCAAACAATATTTTCAGGAATATATATATATATATTTTTCTTGTTATCTTTTTTGTTTTAATCAAGATTATCAACTTGGGAGGCTGAGATAGGAGGATTGCCATGAGTGCAAGACCAACCTGGGCTTTACCGTGAGTTCATAATACCCTACACTACATAGCAAGACATTCTCAAAACAAAAAGCCAAAAAAAGATCATCAGTAAGCTATGTGTTCTGGAGCAAATAAACATGGCTTGTTAATCATGCCACTCTTGTTAATGAACCTGCTACACTGGCAGTTATATTACACAGTCATGGAATAACACAATATTTGGTATGATTGTAAGCAACTACCTAACTGCTGTGTGTATTTACTGTACCAGCCTTTTTATCAGTATTTTAGAGAGTACTTCTACTTATAATAACATATATGTAAAACAGTATTCCGTGTTATACCCACAGCTGCCTCATATGGCTCATGTGCACTCCATCTTTGGGGTGAATTTAGTGAGTGGCACACACCTTCCAGCTGCCGTAAGGACATTCTATGATATTTTCAGGACAGTGAAACCACCTAAGGCAGCATCTCCAGTTCCTGCTCGTTGTTGGAAGTGTACTGAGCCAGCCTTGCTCTGTGCCCTCACACTGTTTAAAATGGTTAAGGGCTTTTCTAAGTAGGTGTTTTCTGTACACAAATTAGGAAGTACATTTGCAAAATGAAAAATAATGTAGGTATTGTTAATCCTGCCCTCTGAGAACTTCTAATACTCTGTCATATATCTTTTTCAGAGTTTTTTATATAATAGACTTATACAAAGTAATTTTGTAAGGTACATGGCCTTTGTAATGAGTTTTTTTTAAAAAAAACTATTATTAAATTATTAAAAACTATTATTACATTTAAAAATCTTCCCATGGTCTTTTCATTCACTCTAATAGTCTATATTTCTGAGTAAAATATGTTCATGGCAAATATATATACACTTGCTCCTGAAAGTCTAGCACATTATCCAAATAAGTTTAAACGTTTCTTAGGCCAAGAAGGTCCATTCTCTCTGGATACAATTCACTGGCAAAAGCTACAATTTTAATGAGAGATGATGAACTTCTGACCTGCCAAAAGACATGTGAGAACTAGGGAAAAAACATTACCTTGTGCCAAATCCCCACTGCTGTTAGTAAGAAAGCTACTTTCAGAATACTGAACAGATGATGTGTTCATCCAGCTGTTTTTGTCTAAAGGAAAATAGAATGCCAGCCATGTTGATGAACAGCACTTTATTTTATTTTTTTTAATTAGCTATGTGGCACTGGCATTAATCCCAAGGCCTGTGCACTAAGCTCCAGCTCCAGGTCTTTCTGTAGTTTTTATTTTGAGTTAAGGTGTCACTAAGCTGCTAAATTGCTCAAACTTTTGATTCTCCTGCCTCAATCTCCTACAGTGCGGTGACTATAGGTGTGGGCTACACTTGGCCAGTTTCAAGTCTCAACACTCAAAACATTTTTAGTTAATTTGAATTTTTTAATATGTCTTCATTACTTTCAAGTCATAAGCACAAAGTATTTAACGCTCACAATTTATAAGGAAGAAAATCTATTTTGGCTCTGTTTTTAGAAAATTTAGTTTATAGTCTGCTGTCTCGAAGGTGTGAAAATCATGGTGGAAGAGTCTGTGGTATAAGAAAGATCCTTCTAATACAGCAGTCAGGAAGCAGCGATAGGAGGGAGGAACACCGAGGGGATAAACTTCCGGGTCATGCCCTGTGAGCTTCCTCTGCCCGGCTTGCATGACCCAGCCACCTTTCAAAAGCCCTGCCCCTGAACACATGATGTAAACTATAATTCCATCATTAGCTTAAAATTTTAACTTCATTTTCTGCTTATGGATAGACAATTCTCCCAACATTATTTATTGAAGAAACTATCGTTTCTTCTTTGGACAATTGACTATTGATCTGTGTATTTACATCTGGCCTCCATCTTATTCCCTTAGTTTGTGTGTATGGTTTAATGTCAGTACCTTACTGTTTTGATTACTGTAGCTTTGAAATACATTTTGAAGCCTGAAAGGATAATGCTTTCAGCGTCGTTCTTTCCCCTCAACATTTCTTGCCTAATTGGGGCCTTTGGTGATTCCCTATTAATTTTATGGTTATTTTTTCCATTTATTTGATAAATGGCATTAGAATTTTGACAGATATTGCATTAAATCTGGAGGTAATTTTGAGTAGTATAGATATTTTGACAATATCAATTCAGACACACAAGGTTAAATCTCACATAGTTGCTTGTACACGAGAAACCCAAATTACAAAGAAAGAGCAAAATAAAAGATAGGTAAAAAAAGGGGGAGATAGATCTTTCTCAAAAGGGATGAAAATAGAAATAGGGATGTGTTATGTACATGTACCAATTCCACACAAGAAATGCAAACATTATGTAAATATGTAACAGATAATAAAAATTTAAAAATTTAAATTGGAATTTAAAATATATATTAAATTAATTTAAATATATATTTAAATTATATATATAATAAATATAAAATTAATATTAAATATAAATTAAATTAATATATATTAAATTTAAAAATTAAGAATATATTAGTTCTATTTCATACATATAAAATTGTTGTGTCTTCTTCAGTTTCTTTTATCAATGTTTATGTTTTTCAATGCACAGAACTCTTAACTCCTGTGTTAAATTTAAAATCTTTTATTTTGGTAGCTGTTTTAAATGGAGCTGTTTTATTAATTTCTTTTTCAGATATTTCATTGTTAGACTACAAAACATTTATGTTGATTCATTGCCTATAACTTTATTGAATTCATTTATCAGTTCTAATAAGATTTTGGTTTCCATCAAACAGGGACATTTTAACTTCTTCTTTTCCAATTTGGATCCTTTTTTTCTTTTTTCTTGCCTAATAGCTCTGGGTAGGACTTCAATACTCTGTTGCTTGGACATGGCAAGAATGGACATCCTTGTTTTGTTTGGAAACAAGCAATTTCAGTTGTAAAGTTATCCATGATCTCTATATCCTACTTTTAGGTATTTACTCAATGGCAGTGAGACTATGTGCTTATAAAAATATTTGTGCATGGTTGTTCATACTAGCTTTATTTATACTAGCTTGAAACTGGAAACAACCACTAGATAATGAATAAGCAAATCATGCAATGGGAAAGGACTACTGATCTATGCAACAGCATAGATGAATCTCAGAATATGCTGACAAAAGAACGCAGATGAAAGAGGTATCATCATATTTATGTGAAATTATGTGGATTTTTAAAAAAGCAATTCCTGGTGCTAGCAGTTAAAGGGTGATGATACTGGGAGAGAATTGGGGTTCCTTGTTGGAAGTGGACACAAGAAACTTTCTAGGATGATGGAGATATTTTATATTTTGAGCCTGTCACTGGTCACATGAGTATTAGGTATATACATACATAGTATATATAAAGCCTAAGTTTACTTATAAATACTAAAATATATATCCTTGAATTTCTGATTTATATATTTTACTAAATGTAAAGAATACCTCAATAAAGAACTGAAGGGAATATTTTAATATAAAACATTACTCCTAATAATGATGTAATACCAAATTCAATATTTTCCCCAATCTGGGGCCCTGAACAAAGAGTTGTAAATGGATAATGTTCTCCCAGATGGCCTAAACTGGAAATTTTTCTTTAACAAAAACCTGTAGAGGTTTGTTTGGATTTCTAAGGTTAAGTACATAAAATTTTATTAAAATCTAAATGGAAATTCTGTCTATCCTAAAATGATGCTTCACAGATGCTTTTGGCTCCTGAGTGGTATGTGGCT
>PVIR01045344.1:0-10771 GCA_004026965.1 Petromus typicus
AAAAGAAAATTCTAACTGATCAGTGTACTTCCTGTTATAAGCCTAGACCTAGATGTGGAGTAGTGTAGTGCAACGTGGCCAGTATATCTGATTGTGCACTGTACCAGCCTGTACATGCTTGGTGAGCTGAACAAGGGACCATCTCTCTGTCAGCCTTCTGCACTCAGAAGAGATGGCCATTTTGAGTGTGGCATGAGAAGAGGAGGAGTAGTGTGATGCTGGGGCTTGAGACTCATCTATGAGAAGTCTAGAAAGTAGTGGAAGACTAGGGTGGAGCTGTCTGACACTTAATGACTCTCATAGGAAATCAAAATGGGAAAATTAAATTGAGGAAATTGCCTGGACATAAAGAATGAATCTAGCTTCTTCATGGATTGGATCTGGAAAAGATCATCCTTTTTGGAATTTCTGTGCCATCCTGACCTCAGGGATCATCAGCATCACAAAATTATAATCCAAACTCTGCCTCAGTTGAGTGAGACTCACTGACAGATACTTATAGTTGTTAATTGCTAGATCTGTGAAATGAATAGAGTAACAATGTCCACACAGGAAGTATCTGAAAGGCCATTTATAACTCTGTTATAAACTCATTATAACAGTTATAACCCTGTTATAACTCATTTATACTCACCACCTCTTCAAATATCCATCCTTCCTCTGCAATCCTCCATGTTAAGTCCCTTGAAGATACATACTTATCTGTGGATATTCAATGGCAAACAAACCACCCCAACCAGGGATCTTGACCTACATCAACATGCCTTACATTTTCTGCTGTGTGTAGATCTTCCAGACAGGGACATGACAGATCCAAGGAGGATAGCCTAAGCTAGTAGCCATCTCCTAAGAGTTCAAAATATTATGAAGAGTGAAACTTGCAGCAAACATTGCCCAGACAGCAGGAAAGGAATTAAACCAACAACATCAGCAATGACAAAGAAGTAAAAGTGAGGAAAAAATTTAAAAATCTGGACCAAGGATTATCATCACAAAGAAATTCAGGGAAAAGAGAAATAGAGCAAACCAAAATTCAATCACAAGGACTCTGAGACTGTAACAAAAGAAGATCTAGTAAAATGGAAATCAGGAGACAGGGACTTGGCTCTGTGGTTCTGGTGTCTGTCTGGCAAGTGCAAGATCCCAAATTCAATCCTTGTTAACCGCATACCACAGTAATAGGAATGGTGATTCATGCTTGTAAGCCCAATGCTCAGGAGGCAGTGGCAGGAGGATTGCTGAGTTAAAGGCTAGCTTGGGCTACATAGTGATTTTGGGACCAGCCTGAATTGCAAAGTGAGATCTTGTTTCAAAAAAAAAATAAATAAAAATTAAAAAAAAGGAAATCAGAAATAGCCTCTGAGATAAAAATAGAGAGTATCCTTAGTGAAAGATATGATTAATAACACTGTAGTAGAGATCAGGAACATGACAGAATCTCAGATTCCAAAAGCAATGGAACCTGTTAAACAGCTTCAAACAGGATTGTGGGTGATTAAAAACTACAAAGAAAGCTTGCTAAGTAGAATGAATTAATGTGAGGACTGAATTTCAGACCTAGAAGATAGGAATACATCCAGTGGACAGGAAAGGAATGATTTATGAAAAATGGGAAGGGACCATGAGAAATCAATTCAACAGTCCTAGACGATATAAAGAAGAAAAATATAAGACTGAGGAATCAGGAGACAGTGCAAAAGATATTAAAAAACTGTTCAAAAATATAACGGCAGAAAACCTCTCAGGGAAAGGAAAAGAATTGGACATAGAGATAAGTGAGGAATATAGGACTTCAAGAGGCTGTGATACAAATAATGCCCACACTTAGGCATATAATTATCAAGGTTCCAGATATCCAACAAAAGAATGAAATATTGAAAGCAGCTAGAGGAAAGAAACAAACAAACAAAAAAGAAACACATACAAAGGGAAGCCCATCAAGATCAGAGGAGACTTTTCAACACAAATGCTCAAGGTAAGAAGCACCTGGAGTGAAGTGTTTCAAGCCTTGAAGGAGAACAAACTGCAACGTAGGTTGATGTATCCTGTAAAATTATCTTTTGATCTATAGGCAGGTGTGTTATCCATTACCCCACTGGCTCACCTTTATCTTGTAAAATAATCTTTTAAAATCAACAGGAAATAAGATACTTCTACGACAAAGAACACCTGAAAAAACTTTAAAAATTCAAAACCTGCAGTCCAAAAATTCTACAGCATATCTTGGAAAAAACTTGGAATGTCACAAACGCATGAGACCCAGAAAAGTGAACTCATTGGGTATAGGAAGAAACTGGAAAGGGGCAAAAGCAAGGAATAAAGAGCTAAGAACAGACAAACATCATGACATGGCTAAAGTCTATACTAATAATAACCATTAATGTCAATGACTTCAAAGCGTTAATTAAAAAACACAAAACAGCATATCTTTATCTCAACCTGATAAACAATATGGATGAAAACCGATAGTCAGCATCATACTAAACCTTCAAAAACTGAAACTATTCACACTAAAGTTAGGAACAAGACAAGCATGTCTGCCATCATCACTCTTGCTCAATATAGTTCTGGAAACACTAGGCACTGTAATTAGACAGGTAAAAGTAATAAAAAGAATAAAGATAGTAAAGGCAAAATTAAGCTGTTACTATTTGCTGATGAAATGATAATCTATTCAGAAGATCCAAAAAACTCAGCCAAAAGACTAATTGACTTAATCATCAAGTTATGTACAGTACCTGGGTACAAATCAAACCCCCAAAATCAATAGCTCTCCTATACAAATAATACACTCATTGAGAAACAAATAGAGGAAACAATTCTTTTCACAATAGCATCCCACATATCAAATATCTGGGAATCAATATAACACAGGAGGTGAAATACTTCTTTGTTGAAAACTACAGCACTCTGAAAAATGGGATTGAAGAGCATATCAGAAAATGGAAAGACATCCATTGTTCTTGGGTAATAACAACCCATACTATTAAAATGGCCATATTCCCAAAACTACCATATAGATTCAATGCAATCTTGATTGAAATCCTGGTAGTGTACTTCACAGAGTTAGAGAAAATACTGCAAAAATTCATCAGGGACCAGAAGAGACCTAGAATAGCAAAAGCAATTCTAAGCAACAAGGACATGGCTGAGGGTATCACAATTCTCAACTTGAAACTACACTACAAAGCCACTGTAATAAAAAGCATTAATAAACAGCATTGTATTGGCAAAGAAGTAAACGTGGGGATTAGTGAAACAGACTAGAAGATGAAGAAGCTACTGTAAACATAGTAAGCCACCTAATTTTTGAAAAAGGACTCAAAGATCTTCAATGGAGGAAAGATAATCTCTTTCATAAATGGTGCTGGAAAAATTGGATTTCAACCTGTCAAAGGTTAAAGCTAAATCTATCTCTTTCACCATGCACTAAACTAAACTTAAAGTAGATTAGAGATCTAAATATTAAAAATGGAAATACTAATACTAAATGTGCTGGAAGACAGATTAGGTAGAACTCTTGGAGACATTGGCATAAGAAAAGACTTTATGAATACAACTTCAGCAGCACAGGAACCAGCAGAAAAAAGTCAATGGAATCTCATCATATTAAAAAGCTTTTGCACAAAAAGAAAAACTATAGAGTGAAAAGTTATCTATAATTTGGGAAAAAATTTTAGCAGCTGTTTCTTAGACAAAGGACTACTAATTAGAATATATAAAGAAGTTAATAAAATCAGTCCCCCTAAATTTAAAGACTGAATTAAAAAAGGATTGTCTGAAATGAACAGACATTTTTCAGTTGAGTAAGTAAAGGCAGTGAAGAAACATGTGAAAAAATATTTCACAGTACTGGTCATTTGAGAGATGCAGATAAAAACAACACTGAAATTTCATCTCACTCCACAAAGAATGGTTGCTATCATAAAATTCACCTATAGCAAATGCTGGCAGGGCTGTGAGGGAGAAAGGGACCCTTTTTCACGACTGGTGGGCATATAGACTGGTGCAACCACAATGGAGATGAGTGTGGAGATTTCTCAATATACTAGGATTAGAGGTTCCAAATTGACTCTGCTATTTCCGTGTTAGGTATATACAGGAAAAAATTAAAAGCATCATATCACAGGGACATATCTGCACCCATGGTCATAGCAGATCAGTTTGTAGTAGCTAAATCTTGGAAACAGTCCTAATGCCCATCAAATGGACTGTATAATGATATATAAAAATAAAATGGAGTACTACTGAGCCATAAAGTTTGATAAATTAGAAACATTTATACTCAAATGGATATACTCGAGGACATACTCATAAGTGAAATAATAGGACATAGATGTGTAATATCATGTGGTTTCTCTAGTATGAGATCCTAAAAATGTATTGGGGCTCAGAATGTATGATAGGTTTTGTGAATTAGGAATAAAATATTCAAAAGGAAAATGGGGAGAGGGATTAGGTGAAAGTAAAGAGGAGAGAAGTTTTACAGTAAAAAAAAAAAAAAATGGAAGCCAAACAGGGGTGGGGAGTGTGTAGGAGGGCAGAAAAATGAGAAAAAACCAGAATCAAGATATACCACGTACAGGTACAAATTTATATGTTGAAAATGACCCTAATGTATATCTAAAATGGACCAATACACTCAATAAAGCAATAAAAACTTGGCAAAAACTGGTTCCCTCTCATTCTAAGTTGATCACATCTTTGCAGATCTTGTTTACAAGGTTACAAAGTACAGAGACACAAGCACAACAGAGACACAGTGCAGACCATCGACTCTATCCAGACTGATCTCAAATTCTGGTAACATAGCAACCATATGGCCCAGAGAATGTGGCACATATGGAAGTCAAGACAAGTGCCTGACTCCATCAGAGTGGAAAAAGTCCTCATATTTCTGTGAATCTGACTAAATCAGTACAGACTGAGTTCTTCACTGGTGAAGCTACCTGGTATAAAGTAGCAATCTGCTGTCACTCCTCTGGGTATTCCTCAGATTCTTCCCAAAAAGTTAATCTCAGATGGTAGTTTTTACTTTTCACCATAGAATGCACAACTCCCAGCCACAATGTTTTCAAAAGACAGAACTCCTGGAACTCCCTGATACAGTAACTTCTCAGCAAGTCTGTGACATTTCCTTCCCCTTTTTACCATGGTGTTCCCATCCTGTTCTCTAACCCAGGCATGGTAGCAGGGTATCCTGGCATATCCACATTGTGATTGTTCTGATTTCTCATCCCCAGAGTGACAGTATAATGTACTCCAAATAAGGGAGCCCCTGTCTAGATGACTCCTGATTATGTGGCAAATGCTACAATAGATTTCTGTTCTAAAGCCAGACTGCCATGCAGGAGCAATCACTGTCAAACTAAAACTCTTTGCAGGACTTAAAGCTTCTAAGAACCAGGAGATTCTTGGGCAGCTAGGACTATCAATCCATTATCATAAGACTGCTGGGCTTATCTTGTGCTGTGGATGAAGAGCCCCCTCCCCCATCCTGTGAAATTCATTTGCAGGGACAGAACAAGGTCATCTTAAGAGTGTAGATGATACATAGTCTTTATGGATATGAGCAGTTTTTAAGAAGCTTTATGATTGAAACTGACAGATTGTCAATTTGACTTCTGTTTCTGTGGAGGAGACACTGTCCCTCTTAGTGCAAGTTGCCATGCCTACCCACATCCCCTTTAGCCCAAACATCTAGCAACAAGTTCAATATCCAATCATCCATATGTACAACTCTCAGGGAGTTAGAATAAAGAGTTCACCTCTGACTCCTCTTCCTCTTTCTTTTGGTTTTTAAAAACAAGGTCTTCCTTTGTGGTTCAGGCTAGCCTTGAACTTACTGTGTAGTCCAGGCTGGGCTTGAACTCATGGCCATATGCCTGCCTCAGGCCATATGCCTGTTGAGTGCTCGGATAACAAGCATGCAGTACCAAGCCTTGCTCTTCCTCTTTCTAGGCTAGAGGGAGAGACAAACCTGGTCAGGGAGAGATTGGGGATGGTAGACTCCAAACACACTAGACATGACAAGTTTGAGGATATAATCTACTTTTACTTTTCTTTTTATATTTCCCTGTGCTTTGTAACTCTCCAGTCATCTCTTTCTAAATCCCCAAATCACATAGAAACTTTTATTAAATTATTTTACACTGAACTATGACACTAGATAATACACTTACAAGCTGAGTTTGCAGATGCCCAGTGTATAAACAATTAAAAGAAGAGTAAAGCTTGATACCTATGCCTGCATTTGTATGTGCCTTCTTTATTACCTGAAAATGTTGGGTCCTATCTCTGCATGTAGGCATGTTAATCAATTAAGGAATTTCTATCTAAAAAATGGTTATCTAAGGCAATTTAGCCCTAAACTTACCTAATATATTGCCTTTCCAAGCAGAAGTCATGAAGACAAGAGTAACTAAGAATTTTTAAAAGATGTGTGAGGACACTGATTTGTAAAGTGGTCAACACCTCAGAGTTAGATTGCCCCTGAAGTGACAAGTGTGGTGATTGCCTATTGGCAACAGGGAGGTTAAAATACTTAGCAGCAGAATTCCTCCACTGAGGTCATCCTGCCCAGCAAACATTAAGAATATTGGGCAATATTAAGTGTTGGGCAGTATTTAAGAACATAAAGTAGAGAGCTCCCAGGGACTGAGGTTAGCAGTGGGAGGCTCTGGAAATGGCAACTGTGCCACTGAATCTGCTCCAGGGTTGGAGCTTACTGGCCTCCAGGACCATGCCAGAAGAGCACCCAGGGACTGAGTTTAGCAGGTCAGAGTCTGACTTTCTCCACGGCAACTGCAGAAGCACATCCAGTGACCTTGTATTGGTGAGTAGGTGAGCCTGTTGGAACATCAGCCCCTAGCATTGCAGCTGCATAGGGCCCACAGCCTACTGGCCTCCAGGCCAACTGCCCAAGAGAGCCCAGAGACTCTGTATTGGTGAGCAGGCAGGCCCACTGGAACCTCAGGCAGTGCCATTGTAGCAGTGCAGTAGTCACAGTCTTCCTACCTCTAAAGCAGATGGGAGAAGGTGTTCTGACTGTATTGATTGAGTGCCTCATATGGTGTGCCAGAACTAGGGGTTTTTCTTTAGGTCCCAATACAGACTGCAAAGAACAACCCAGGAAACACTGCTATTTTAAGGTTCCTAACTATTAGGAGGAAAGTGACTTTCAACAAACAGCACCAGAAAACAGGGCAGGTCAGAGATGAGGAAACACTCAAAGTCTCAGATACAAAGATCCTCACCTCAAGGTAATACAGGGGAAAGGGAAATAGAGTAGTTTGAAGGCCAGTCTCCAGGATCCTCGGAAATGGTAACCAAAGCAGATCTAGTAAAATGGAAATCAGAACTGATCTCTGAGATGAAAGCAGAGATATTGGACACTGTTAACACGATGATTAATAAAGCTAAAGAGGAAATCATCAAGTTGATAGAATCCAAGATAGCAAAAGCACTGGAACCTTTTAAACATCTACAAGCAGAAGCTCAGGTAATTAAGAAAGAAAAATGAAAGTTTGCACAATAGAATGAATTTGGCAGAAGACTGAATTTCAGACCTAGAAGAAGGATTTGAGCCAATGAACTGGAAAGGTATTATCTATGGAAAAAAGCAAGCGATAATGAAAAGTCAATCCAACAGCTCCTAGATGATTCAAAGAAGGATAACATAAGATTGATTGGAGTCACTGAGGAAGCAGGAGACAATGCTAAAGACAGCAAAAAGCTATTCACAGAGATAATAGCAGAAAACTTCACAGAAAAAGGTAAAGAATTGGACATATAAATATATGAGGCACACAGAATGCCACATGCCCATGACATGAAAAAAATCTACACCTAGGCATATCATCATAAAAGTCCCAGATATCCAAAAAAAGAGTAAAATACTGAAAGCAGCCAGAGAAAAGAAAACCGTTACATTCCAAGGGAAGCCCGTCAGGATCACAGCGCACTTCTCAAATCAAACACTCAATCCAAGAAGAGCCTGGAGTGAAGTCTTTCAAGCCCTAAAGGAAAACAGCTTCTAACCCAGACTAATGCATCCTGCAAAACTATCCTTCAAAATTGATGGAAAAATAAGATACCTCCATGACAAAGAACACCTGAAAAACTTCACAAATACAAAACCTGTGCTCCAAAACATTTTAAAGAATATCTTGGAGAAAAATAAGGAAAGTTACAAATCCATGAGACCTAACCAAGTCAACCCATGGGACCAAACAAGAAACTGATGGGAAAAGGGCAAAAGTAGAATAACACAGCCAAGAACAGGAAAACATGGCAGCACTAGGGCCAGGGATATAGCTCAGTGGTTCTGGCGCCTATCTTGCAAGTGCCAGGGCCCAGGTTCGATCCCCGGTAACCACATAACAATATTTGGTGTGGAGACTCACCTCAGCAGCAATCAGTACCACATACCACAGTGCCAGGGATGGTGGCTCATGCCTGTAATCCCAGCACTTGGGAGGCACAGGCAGGAGGATTGTTGTGATGTGAGTTTGAGGCTGAGCTCAGGGCCAGTCTGAACCACAAAGTGAGACCCTGTCTCAAAAAAAACCTCAAAAACAAAACAAAACATGGCAGCACTAAGTTTACCTATATCAGCCATAACCATTAATGTCAATGGACTCAATGCGCCAATAAAGAGATACAGACTGGCAGAGTGGATCAAAAAGCAAGATCCTACAATCTGCTGTATACAAGAAACACACCTAATTCAGAAAGATACCCATGGATTAAAAGTAAAGGGATGGAAAACAATACTCCATGTGACAGGAAACAGCAAGAAAGCAGGAGTGGAGATTTTATTTGTAGACAGAATTGACTTCAAGCCAAAACTGATAAAGAGAGATACAGATGGACACAATCTTTTAGTTCAGGGAAAAATCCAAGAGACAGAAATCACAATATTAAATATCTATGCTCCAAATTCTAATGCACCCAACTATATAAAACAAACATTAACAGCCCTGAAAAACCAGATAAATTCCAATACAATAATAGTAGGGGACCCCAACACTCCACTGTCACAAAGAAACAGATAGACTGGACAAAAAGTCAATAAGGAAATCCTTAGCTCAACGAGACTCTTCAGCAAATGGACTTAATAGATGCCTACAGAGTATTTCACCCCACAAAGTCAGAATATACATTCTTCTCAGCTGCTCATGGATCATTCTCCAAAACAGACCATGTGCTCATTCATAGAACAGGTTTAAGCAAATATAAAGGGACTGAAGTTATCCGTTGTATACTGTCAGACCATAGTGCCCCGAAACTGGAGCTGAATAGCAAAGGAAAGCCCAGGATCTTCACAAACACATGGAAACTGAACAACACTCTGCTGACCAACCAATGGGTCACAGAATAAATTAGAGAAGAAATTGAGCAGTTCTTACAACTAAACAATAACCCCAGTACAACATATAGAAATTTATGGGACACAATGAAAGCAGTTCTATGAGGAAAATTCATAGCAGTGAAAGCCTACATCCAGAAAATGGAGCAAGCTCAAATAAACAATTTAATGCTGAACCTCAAGTGACTAGAAAGAGAGGAGCAAGACAAACCCAAAGCTCGCACTAGGCAAGAAATTATAAGGATCTTGCACTAGGCAAGAAATAATAAATCAGAAATTATTTGTATTTTTGTATTTGTGATTTCTATTATATGCAATAGAAACCAAGAGAACGGTTCAAAAAATCAATGAAATGAAAAGTTGGTTCTTTGAGAGGATAAACAAAATTGATAGACCTTTAGCCAACCTCATTAAACAAAGGAAGGAAAAGGCTCATATCTATGCTATTAGGAATGAGAACGGGGAAATTACTACTGACCCAGAGAAAGTCTAGAGTATAATAAACACCTACTTTGAAAATTTATACTTTAATAAAATGGAAAATGTAGAAGAAATGGATAGATTTCTAGACATATATGAACTTTCAAAGCTGAATAAAGAAGATATAGAAACATTAAATACCCCAATAACAATCTGTGAAATTGAAAATGTAATTAAAAACTTGCCAACAAAGAAAAGCCCTGGACCTGACAGTTTTACTGCTGAATTCTATAAAACTTTTAAAGAAGAGTTAGTGCCTCTACTTCTGAAACTCTTCACTGAAATTGAAAGGGAAGCAGTACTCCAAAACTTATTCCTGGAAGCAACCATTACCCTGATTCCAAAAGCAGAGAGAGACCCAACCAAAAAAAAAAACTGCAGGCCAATATCTCTAATGAACATCAATGCAAAAATCCTCAATAAGATCCTGGCAAACAGAACACAGAGAATTATCAAAAAGATTATACACCCTGACTAAGTTGGATTCATCCCAGGGATGCAAGGATGGTTCAACATACGTAAATCAATCAATGTTATACACCATATTAACAAGCTTAAAGACAAAAATCATATGGTCATCTCAATTGATGCAGAAAAAGCGTTTGACAAAATACAACACCCATGTATGTTCAAAACCCTACAGAAGATTGGAATAGATGGTCTGTATCTCAAACTAATAAAAGCTATCTATGAGAAACCATCAGCCAGTATCATACTAAATAGTCAAAAACTGAAACCTTTCACACTAAGATCAGGAACAAGACAAGGGTGTCCTCTCTCACCACTTCTGTTCAATATAGTTCTGGAAATATTAGCCATAGCAATTAGGCAAGAGAAAGAAATAAAAGGAATACAGATTGGAAAAGAAGAAGTTAAATTGTCATTATTTGCTGACGACATGATACTCTATCTAGAGGATCC
>PVIR01045345.1:0-10653 GCA_004026965.1 Petromus typicus
TGGAGCAGGAGGATACCAAGTTCAAAGCCAGGCAGGGTCAACTAACAAAACTGTCTCAAAATTAAAAATCAAATACATGAAATTTTAAAAGGATAGAACTGTAGCCTAATGTACAGTAGTATTAAGGCAATACCAAAAAAAAAAAAAAAAAAAAAAAAATTCAAGCAAACAACAAGCTCCAGTCTTACTATCTTGATTTATTTTATCTGACCTAAAGATGATATGTTCAGGATCTGAATTATTTTCAGAATATTAAACTTGTATTTTGAAAACAATTCAAGTATTTCTTTTTAATTTGTTTAACTCAAATTGTACTTAGATTCTTTTCAAAATTCCTAACAACTTATGTATGTACTGTTTTGTATTTTATTTCACCTTTATTTGTAAATATTTCTGGTTTCCTTGTCTTTGGTCATATTCATGAAAGACTAATTGATGTTCCTACTCTTTTACACAAATTTCAAGTATGTGAACTTTCTGTTTTAAAAATACTTTTTTCATAAATTTCATATTTTAATTAATCTTATCTTTCAGTTTATCTTATAATGTAGTTTATTTTATAATTTTCTTATTTATTATTTCGTTATATTGAATTGTATATGTATAACATCTATATAGAGTCAATTTTCAATTTTATTAATTTTATTTCCAAAAAGTGTTCTAAGTCCCCATAGTTTTAGGTTTCACTTTTTGTTTTCTGTGATAAAAGCCTATAATTTGGAAAGATTTGTTCTGAGTTCAGACTCCTAAGATTTGTATTTTTATTTCAGATTTGAGATTTGAGTCCAGATCTCCAGTTAGTTGAGTTTCCATAGATTTTGTATTAATGTACTGCTGGCATTTTTATTTGTCTGGTAGCTTCATTTTTAAATACATCATTGTTAAGTACTTTTACATATTTCCAAAGAAACATTTTAATAAATTTTCAAACTTTCTTTGTTATATCATTTTTCTACACAGAAAAGACTGTAAATTCACTAGGCTGTTTTATTTAAACTATACTGATTTTTGTCAATGACCCAGAGAAACATACACAAGCCTGGTTATTCTTTAGCTGAAGTTTAGAAGTTCTAGTTTTTTTACTGACATGATTTTTTTAAATTAACATAATACTGGAAGTATTATTTTTCTGGAGCCAATTTTACAAACAATATGTTATAATAGCTGCTATACAATCTTATATTAATCAAGTCACTTTTATATTCTAAACGGCTTTGCTTTAATTTCTTTTTTCATCTCCCCCACCTTTTTTTTTTTTTTTTTTTTTCCGGAAGCAATAAAGAATGGCACTTAATTTTGGACGCCCACTATTTTTTACACAAGATTGGTGGTGGAATATCAATTAAATTTTCAATAATGTAATGTACCAATAAAAATTTCAATTTAAAAAAAATTTCAATAATGATGACCCTATATTTTAATCCTATAATTTTATTTTTCTTCTATGAGTTTATTTCCCAGATTCTCCTATTTTACACTGTGTATCAGCCATAGACTACTACCCTAGCTTAAAGGGTTTGAATTTATAGTTTTTAATTATTTGTGATTTTGAACCATGATTCTATTAATCTCCAATTAACTATGTTTAATTTGTTATTAAACAATCATTAAGCTCCCAATTCAGGTAAATTTATTCTTTTATTTGTATTTTTTTCCAAATCATTACAGTCAATTTTTACAAATACTTTTGAGATATTTGCTGAAAATTTATGCTAAACTTATACATCTATTCACATTTAAAATAAGTACTTTTTTGTTTGATCTTATAATATACATTTGAGCTTTCAAATATATGTAGTTTTTTTCTCATTTTTATCTGATGGTATTCACTTAGGTTTTCTTTTCCCTTTTAAGATTTGACTATTTTTGCATATTAGCTATTTTGACTGAAAAATAATTTCACAAGTATTTACAACCTTAAATGATTTCTCTTTTCTTGTCCTTTTCTAGGTGTCAAAGGCCATGTAGAATAAAAGATCTATTTAACCCTATTTGAGGTCTTGAGGTTTTTCCTAATTATAAAAATGTCATGAAGCCAGTCAAAGGAAATAGAACTGATTATTTTTGTTTAGTTCTTTAAAATTTGGAATGAACCATTGAAAATTGAACTTAAGGATTTATTTATGCAAATTTCCATCATTGTTGGGCCCTGTATTCTGATTCTTCTACCACAAGTCCTACTTCCTATTAAAAATACAGAATGGAATCATTTATTTTTCAGAATGCTAAATAAATTCATGTAAAGACAACTCTACATCATACTGCTTAGCTTCTAGATCTCCCCTTCATGTTTCACTACTTTATCACTACTATGTTAAATACATCAGAAGATTTAAAAAATTTCATTTAGCTTTTAACATTATTACCAGCTAAAAAGACAGTATGTTGTTGCTCATGTTCCCCCTCTCTGTCTTTCTCTGTCCTTTCTGTTTGTAGCTCTCTCTCTCCCTCTCCCTCTCCATTCTTCCCTTCCCCCTCCCTCAATACACTGTCATTGTCCTCTGAGAATCTTTCTCTCAGTCCCAGCCTCCCTCCCTCCTTCCACCCTTCAGTACACTGTTATTATCCTCTGAGGATTTACAAATGTTATGGGTTCAATGGTTGCAGTTCCTGTATTAGAACAGGCAGTAGTGAGAGTGATGAAGGAACTCTGGTCTCTAACATAGTCAATATCTACAGTAGCAATTTATAAATATCATTTACAAAGGAAAACAAGAATTTTTATACAACTGAATAGCAAAGACCTTGAGAGTTTTGATATTCTCACTAACTAATCACCCTAAAATGAAAGTTAATATATTCTCCTACAGCTATGTGCACAGGCCTGTGGTATTTACCTATCTGTGACTTATTTATTTCACTTATGAGGATATCCTCAAGGTATGTCCATTTAAGTATAAATGATTCAAACTTATCACTTTTTATGGCAGAGTAATACTCCATTCTGTAGAAGAACCACAGCTTTTTTATCCAGTCTCTGGTATGAGAAAATAAAGATGTAAATGAGTTCTAGAATTGTATGTTATATATTATGAAATACAAAATACTCAAAGTGAAAAGGAGTGAAGGAGGAAAATAACGAGATTATAACACAAAAGAAAGGAAACAAATTTTATGTATATAGGGGGGTAGTAGGGTGGGTACGGCTATGGGAAAAAATGAGAATTAAGTTGTGTCTTATACTGGTACAAATCCCCATTTTGCAATACAATCATGTTGTGTATATGTAATGTACCAATAAAGATTGCAATTTAAGAAAATAGTACAAAATATATATTTAAAAAAATTATTTACAAATGTAATGGAAGAACACTGCAAAGGAAAAGCTAAAGAATTGAAGATACAAATAAGCGAGGCATGTAGGATTCTAAGTAGCCATGATCTATACCTAGATATATAATAATCAAGGTTCCAGAAACCTAAGAAAAGAATAAAATACAGAAAGCTGTCATAGAAAAGAAACAAATCACATACAAAAGAAAGTCCATCAGAATCATAGCAGGCTTTCCAACACAAACACTCAAATCAAGCAAAGAGAGCCTGGAATGAAGTATTTCAAACCATAAGAGAAAACAACCTCCAACCTAGACTGTATATTCTGCAAAATGATCCTTCAAAATCAACATGGAGATAAGATACTTCCATGACAAAGAATACTTAAAAAACTCCATACATACAAAACCTGCACTGCAAAACAGTCTAAACAATATCCTGGAAAAAGACAATGAGAGTAACAATCTCATGAGACTCAATAGCATAAACTCATAGGACAATGCAAGAAACGGACTGGAAAGGGGAAAAAGCAAAGACTAAAGGAGCCAAGAACAGGAAAACATCATGACAGGGCTAAATCGATATATATATATATATATATATATCAATTGTAATCATTCATGTCAGTTACCTCCATGCACCAATTAAAATATGCAGATAGGCAGAATGGCTTCAGAAGCAAGATTAAACAATATGCTGTATATAAGAAGCACACATAATTCAGAATCAATCCATAGACTAGAATTAAAACAGTAAAAACAACTCTCCATGCAACAGGAAACCTCTAAAAAGCAGGAATGGCTAGCTTATTTGCAGACAAAATAGATTTCGAACCAAAACTGATTAAGAGACAAAGAAGGACATAACATCCTCAGACAAGGAACAATCCAAGAGGAAGATATGACATTCATAAATATTTATGCATTGAATTCTAGTGAACCCAATGACATAAAAAATGTTAATGGACATTTAAAGCCAGATACAAATTAATATACTAATAGTAAGGGCCTTCCGAAATACTTCATTGTCACAAATAGATCGGACAGACAAAACATCAATAATGAAATACTTGAGCTGATTCAAAGTCTTGAACAAATGAATTTAACAGATGACTAGAGAATATTTTGCCCCACAAAATCAGAATATATATTCTTCTCAGCTGCTCATGGATTTTTCTCCAAAATAGACCACTTATTAATTCACAGAGTATGTTTAACTAAATGCAAAGGAATTGAAGTCATCCCTTGTATATTGTTAGATTATACTACCTTGATATTGGAGATCAGTAGCAAAATAAATTCTAACAGCCTCACAAACACATGGAAATTAAAAAAAGAAATCTCCTGAGCAACCAGTGAGTTACAAAAGAAATTAAATAGTCAATAAAATAAAATAATAATCCTAGTATAACGTGCAAGATCTATGGGACACAGTGAAATTAGTTCTAAGAGGGAAATTCAAAGCAGTAAATGCCCATATTAGGAAAATAGAGTGTCCTCAGAAAACAACTTAATGGTGAACCTCAAACTATTATAAATACAGAAACAAACTAAACCCAAAGTTCACACAAGTGAAGAAATTATAAGGATCAGAGCAGAAATGAATGCAAAGGAGGCTAAGAAAGTGATACAAAAATCAGTAAATTGAGTTGTCTTTTTGAAAGAATAAATAAAATTGACAAACTCTTAGCCAACTTTATCAAAAGATGGAAGAAAAATGCTAAAATTCATGAAATCAGGAATTAAAAAGGGGGAAATTACCATAGATTCACTATAAATTCAAAGGATAATAAATACCTCCTTTGAGAATGTGTAATCCAATAAAATAGAAAACAGAAGAAATACATAGATTCCTATATGCATATGAACTTTCAAAGTTGAACAAAGAAGACACTGGCTAATCACACCGATATAAATCTGTCAAATTAAAAATGTAATTAAAAGCTTACCAAAAAGAAAAGCCTGGGCCCTCATAGTTTTACTATTGAATTCTACAAGACTTTTAGAGAAAGAAATCAAAAGGGAAACAATTCTACCAACTTCATTCCTAGAAGCAACCATTACATTGATTCAAAAAGCTGAGAAAGACCTAACCAAAAAATGACACTACAAGCCAATATCCCTAAAGAACACTGATACACAAATTCTATTTTTTTTTTTTTTTTTTTTTTTTTTTAGGTTTTTTGAGACAGGGTCTCGCTTTTGTGGTTCAGGCTGGCCTTGAGCTCAGCCTCAAACTCACATCACAGCAATCCTCCTGACTCTGCCTCCCGAGTGCTGGGATTACAGGCGTGAGCCACCACGCCCGGCACTGTAGTATGTGGTACTGGTTGCTGCTGGGCATGAGTCTCCACACCCAGTATTGTATGTGGTGACCAAGGATCGAACCAGGTCCTTGTGCTTGCAAGGCAGGCGCCGGAACCACTGAGCTAACTCCCCAGCTCCCCCAAAATTCTTAATAATATATTGGGAAACAGAATATAGAGGATCATTAAGAAGATCATACACCCTGAGATGTTGCATTAATTCAACAGATGCCAGGATGATTCAACATGCATAAATGAATAAATGTAATACATTATTTTAACAGATTCAAAGACAACAAGCCAAACGGTCCTCTCAATAGGTGCAGACAAAGCATTTGACAAAATCCAGAATTCATTCATGATTAAAACCCTACAGAAAATTTGAATAGATGCTCTTTATATCAAATTATATCAAATTGAGCAGCATACCTGAATATAAGGTAAACATTCAAAAATCAATACTCTTTTTATACATGAACAATGGACTCACTGGAAGAGAATTTAGAGAATCAACTCCCTTCACAAATGCATCCCAAAAGTGAAATACCTAGAAATCATTCTAGTGATTTCATCTAAATCATCTTTAGATTTCACCTAAATCATCTCCCTTCTAACAAGGGAGACAAAAGATCTTTACTCTGAACACTGAAGCATTCTGAAAAGGGAAACAAACAGGATATCAGAAAGTGGAAAGAAATCCCATACTCCTAGAGGAAAAAAGCCAGTATCATCAAAATGACCATACTGCCAAAACTACTATAGAGATTAAATGCAATTTGAACTGAAATCCCAACAGCATATTTCACAGAATAAAAGAAAATAATCCAAAAATTCATCTAGAATCAGAAGAAACCTAGAATTGCTTTGCTATTCTAGGATATGCAACAAGGATATGGCAGAGAGTATCACAATCCCCAACTTGAAACTATATTACAAAGCCACTATAATAAAAATAGCACAGTACTGGCAAAAAAAATGGGACCACAGATCGGTAGAAAAGACTATAAGATCCAGAAAAATCTCCAGATATACTAAGCCACCTCATCTGTGACAAAAGAACCAAACACTCTTAGTGGAGGAAAGATAGCTTCTCTAACAAATGATGCTACAAAAAGTACATTTCAACTTGCCGAAGATTAAAACTAGATCTATCTCTTTGTCCATGCACCAAACTAAAATCAAAGTGGATTAGAGACTAACATAATAAAAAAAGAAACACCAAAAGAGGAAAATAGGATAAGCAGAACTCTTAGAGACAGAGGCACAGGGAAAGACTTTATGAACCAAACCTCAACAATGAAGGAAGTAGCAGAAGGGATCAACAACTGGGATCCCATCTTATTAAAAAGCTTCTGCACAGCAAAAGAAACCAGCACCAGAGCAAGAAGTCAACCTACAATATGTGGGGAAATTTTGTTTACCAGCTGTTTCTCAGGCAAAGGTCTACTAGAATATATAAAGAACTTTAAAAAAATCAATTGTTCCAGATTTAAAGACTGAATTCAAAAATAGGAATCTGAAATGAATGAAAACTTTTCAGATGAAGAAGTAAAGGCAGCTGAGAAATATATGAAGTAATGGTCAACTTCACTCATCATACCAGAGATGCAGATGAAAACAACAATGAAATTTCATCTCACTCCACACAGAATGGTTGTTATCACCAAATCAGCCAACAACTGCTGCCAGAGCTATGGGAACAAAGTAATCCTTCTCCACCATTAGTGAGAATGTACACTGGTGCAATCACTGTGGAGATCACTGTGGAGATTCCTTTAAAATTTAGCATTAGAAAAGTTTTGTTTCCAGTATTTTTTACCATCAAAATTGGGGCTGGGGTTGTAAGATGGGTAGGGGAATGGAAAAAATGAGAATCAAGTTGTCATATATTGGTACAAAATGTCAATGCTGAATGTGATCATGACATGTATGTAAAATGTACCTATTTCATAATAGGAAAAAAAATTAGGAATAGAGGTCCCATTTGACCCTGATATTTCCCTGCTGGTATGTACACCAAAGAATTTTAAAAATCATACCACAGCAATATATTTGCACCCGGGTTTGTAGCAGCTCAATTTGTAATAACTAAATCTTGGAAACAATCCAAATGCCCATCAATGAGAAAATGAATAAAGAAGATTTTGTGTGTGTGTGTGTGTGTGTGTGTGTGTGTGTGTGTGTATGTGTTTTTAAATGGAGTCTTAGCCATAAAGAATGATAAATTTGAGTAGTTAATACTTAAACACATGTACCTTGAGGACATATTCCCAAGTGAAATAAATAGCACACAGATGTGTAAATACTCTATCTTTTCTCTAGAATGATAACCTTAAGGTGTAAATGAATACCAAAATGTATGATAGGCTTTGTGAAATTAGGAAGAAAATATTTGAAAGGAAAAGGGAAAGAGCAGGTAGGAAAAAGTAAAATCTTATGTGTGTAGGGTTGTAGGGAGTTTATGGAAATTGGAAAAAATGAGAAATAAGATAGTTCATATACAAGTACAAAATCTCCATGTTGAATATGATCATAATATATGTATAAAATGTACCAATAAAATAAATTAAGAAAACTAACATTCTTCAGAGATTACAGAATCTGAAAGATTTGAAAATAATTAGGAAGAAACTCAATAATTTTACATATAATTTCCTACCAAATATATTGTTTTACATGTAAGACTTCAATGTAGAGACACACTTTGCAGTTTTCTGCTCTTATTGAACAGCTGTTTTTATTAATACTGTCGTGATACCATGTTTTCTTTGTAATGATGAGTTTTATATGTTCTTTGAATTCCTACAAATATCAAGGCCATAATCTTTTTTTAGTTGATATTTCTTTTAATCATTAGTATTTCAAACTCATGCATTCATGACCTTCACTGAGAATGCTTGTAGAACTGAACACAGGATATTCTGTACTCTTATCTTAATGTGTTCCGCTCAATAAAATGCATCAACCTGGAAGAATACAGCCTGCTAATGATGAAAGATCAATGCATTATTATTATAATAAGTGTAAGTTAACTCAAACAGAGTTTGGGATGTGTTCTAGAATGACTAATATTTTAAACACTATGATTTATAAATGCTCAATTATAATTTTATGCTTTGATTTCCTCATCTGTAAATTGAGGAAAATAACTGTATCTGTGTCATATATACTTTGAAAATTATATAGTTAATATACCTGAATGCTTAGAAGACTGTATGGCTACAAGTAATTCCTATTTTCTAAATATTGTATTAGATATTCTACAATAAATAGCTTACCAAGAATTCACTTCATTCCTTTTACTTGTAGAGTCCATATCTATTGTCTCTTATTTATGCTTCTATTTCCAGACTTGAGAATAGTGCTTGGCATTGACTAAGCCATCATAAAATATATTATTATATACATAAATAAATAAATCATTGAGTCTATATTTACTTATGTTTTTCTTGGTATAGAAATAAAACTAATTTTGGTAGGAATATAATTACTTATACAACATTAATACATTGTGAAAAATAATACTAAATGGGAACATAATTTCTCTATTAATTGACAGACTGAGAAAAAAAGTGAAGTACATGAGAAAAGGCTCTTTGCTAAGTGGCTTATGGCCATCTAATCTTTTCAGTTTTTCAGCTTATAAAATGCATGATTATTAGAATTATACCTACACATATAATAGCCTTTCTTTCTATGTGGGTATTTTGGGATACACTTAATTCAGGATTATAAATCACACAGGGAGATGATTTATGCAAATTAAGAATTCATTAGCATGTATTAAATTATTTTTCCTATAATACAAGCAAATGGAAAAAGTCAAATGGATCAAGTTGGGAGAAAATGAAATTTCTTAATAATCCCATTACTGTGTTGATAAATAACCAGGAATGGATAAATTGCAGGCTGCAGTAATACTCCAACCTTCATTATAATTCATGAGTAGCTGAGAATCTCCTTTACAATAAGTACTTGACTTCGTGAAGCAGCTCATAAGCATCTTGTCAGTGACACTGGGAAACATACATTTTCTCAACATCAAAATAACGTTTATTAATTACTGTCAAATGCCTATTGTCAGTAAATATTTTATGGATAAGTGAGGCAACTTGTTGATAGAATTAAAAAGCAAACTTTAGTAGAGTCAAAGCAAGTTGAAATTCTGATTCTACTGTTTAGTAGGACTAAGACGTTGTCCAATTTGTCTAGAATTTCTGAAGTTAATTTTGTCATCCTCAAAATATAATACATAAATTAGCTCTATGGGACTTGAAAGATTGAAAAAAACCTCAAAGCACTCCTTAAATACTATTTTTCTTCTATATCCAAATCTGTCTATCTTTCAGGGACAAAGTCGATCTTTAAAATTCCTCTTTCTTGTTTATTCCACCCTCCTGTTAGCATTGAATTTTTTGTCCTAAAATGCATTTTTTAAAAAGTACTTTAATGTTGTATTAGTAAATGTTTTTTACACCTAACATTTACATTTCCTGTGGAAATGTAAAATTACATTACATGGAGTTAGTACATGTAAATGACGCAGCCAGTTCCTTTCTCATCCTTTTCACCTCTCCTGCCTCTCTAGTTCTCCTCCTTCCCCTTTTATGTCATCCTCTGATTACCTGCTCATTTTTCCCTTCTTCCTGGTATCCATTTTTTATGTGAGTCTTTATCTCTAATTTGAGTTTCTCACAGAAGAGCAACCATGAGATATTAAAACATGTATGTCTGGTTTATTTCACTTAATATTATGGTTTTGAGGTATAGCCATTTTACTACAAGTGATGAAGTTTATCTTTCTTTATCCAGAGTAGGATTCTATTAAGTGTAAATATCACATACTCTTTATCCATTGACCTGCTAGACACAAAGTGTGCTTCCAAAATCTTGCTATTATGAGGGCAATCAACATGAGTATGCATCATGTGTCACTTCAAGTGAAATAAATAGGTCACAGATAGATACATATCGTATCTTTTCTCTGGTATGAGAAAATGAAGATGTAAATGAGTCCTAGCATTGTATGTTATATATTGTGAAATAGAAAATGCTCAATGTAAAATAAGGTGAAA
>PVIR01045346.1:0-10781 GCA_004026965.1 Petromus typicus
TCCCATCATTTCTTAAAAAGACTCATTTCTCTAGTGTGTGTGTGCTTAGTCTTATTGCAAAAAGTGCACAGTTTGTGTACATTTACTTCTAGGTTCTATTTTGTTGCTTTCCCATGTATTGATTCTTAGGCCAGTACCATGTTGTTCTGATTACTATAGCTTTACAGTATTTTTAAGTTTATTGACTTAGTATATTGCTAATTAGTGTAAACATAAAGAGGAAAAAGTAAAGCATTGGGCAAAAGATGAAAAATCAATATCAACATAACAGGAAAAACAAAATATATGTAAAGTATATATAATAATTCATAATATGAGAAGCATTGATAAATATTAGTCATTAAAACAGTATTTTCTAGCTAACTGCATTCCTAGTGCTTTTGCTTGCATTTAATAAAAGAGATTAAAGGATAGGTTTGCAACAATTGTCTCAGCAGTAGATAATTTATTTTCCTTTATTAATTGGGCCACCATTGTCTTAGGTGTCCTTATAAGGCAAATGGTAGTCTCTATGGTACTCCTTTTATCCAGCTAAATTTCTTATTTTTATTTTTTCCTGGTATTGGAAATTGAACTCAGCACCTTGCACTTGGGAAGCAGGTGCAGCACCACTGAGCTACATCCCCGGCCCCCAATGGTGCTTCTTAGTAATCACCATATGTCTGTGTTATAACTGTCTTTGTGAATGAACATATAAATGGAAAAATGTAGGTAGATAGATTAGATAGATAGATAGATAGATGATAGATAGATAGATAGATAGATGATAGATAGATAGATGATAGACTTACTAACCAAAAGAAAAAATTTAAAATATAAGAGCTTCATAGGGTTTTGCCACATATGAATGAAAATCATCACACTGTTTATTTTCAACAGATAATTAGATTTTAATTGTAGAAGGGAGAAATTACTGCCAAAGCTTTTACTTATTGAGCTGACTCTATCTTTTGTGTTGGGGGTATGGCAGTGTTTACTGAGCAGTACATGTTGTTTACTGCAGGGATTACCTTCACACTCATGTACTTCTAAATTGTAAATTGACTCAGGTAGAGGTTGGCTCAGTATGTGCAGGTAAAGTACTGTCCATAAACTAAAAAAAGACAGGTAGTTTAATTTTCCTAGTAGCAAACTGAACAATAAGGATGTGTCAATGTTATTCGAAAATTTGTACTCTATTATATGTGAAATCCATTCTGTTTTCTTGGGGGGAAAAAAAAGAGTAAAGAAAAGAAAAAAATCCACTTGTGATTCATTCCAGCTGTAGAATATAAATGTGTCTGCAGTTCACTGTACTTTAGTTTTTAATTGCTGGCTTGACAGTGAACCTATTTCCATAATGCAGTGGCTATATTTCATGTTATGTTTGAAGTATGTGCTTCTAATTCCATATAACAACAGTTACCTGTTTTTGTTTATGTGGTTTATTTTGTGTCATAGAATTGCTTATCTCTTAATAAAAATTTCCATTCAAGAGGACTTCTGGCATCCTTACAGAATTCTGAAATGTTTGCTTTCTTTGCCTAATGTTTTTGAAAAAATTCCAGTGGAACAAATAAAAATGATAATACATTTTTTAATAAAATCCAAAAAATCTAGTCTGGATATAAACTTCTCTACATGTATAACCCCCCATTCCCTCCCGTCCAAAAACTTAACTAGTAATGCTTTGAACAAGAGATCTGTTCTTTTTCTTTTTGTAGCTTAAAAAAAGAATTGAAGGAAGAAAATGAAGATTAAAATAAAGCTTTTCCAAATGGAAAGAGGACTAAGAGTTGGAGGGAGAGGGAGGAAGAGGAATGGGAGATGTAAAAAGCAAGAAGAATTAAGAGGGACTATGTACACATACTAATCCTCATGATAAATGTAGCCATTGTGTACTATGAACAGTATTAATCAGAAAAGGAGTAGTGGGTTGATATATCAGATTTGGTAAATACAAAGGGCAGATTAAATTTTTGGCTGAAATTGTACATCTAGGGCTTTGATTCGTCTTCCCAGGAATCACATGATTAGATAAGATGTGTTTTGGAGCCAGTGCAGTTAAGACAGATGCTAACATCACTGTGCTTGAAGCCTCCAGGACTTCAACATGAATGGTTCTTCATGATTTCAGTATGTTGTGCTTACAGACACGATGTGTTGAAAAACAAAATCTGTTGCTACTCAGTCATGTTAATTTAACACATGAGAAAGTTAAAGTTTAAAAAATAATGAGACATTTGTCTACTTACTAATGTCATGGCCAGCTACTGGTACATACATATGTAGCATGTATGTTCACTTCCACTTCTGACCTTGTGCCCAATCTAGCTGTTACCCAAGACTTATGTATGTTTCATTATTACTCAGAGGTCATGTTCTGTAGGAGCTGGTGAGAGTTGCTGTCTGACTTTTCCTTGAATTATATTGGTTCTTCATCAAAATTTGTACCTTTTGACAAATGTACAAATTGACATTACGGTACAGAATACTTGTGTTTGGTCATCCTGGTGCTCTTCTTCCCCTTTTTCTCTTACTGGACAGTATTCATTTTTCAACTTCTGTACTATAGATTCATTCTACTTTTCTAGAGCTTCACTAAAATGCCATACCTATCATGCACTCTTATGTGTGGCTTCTTTTGCTTCACATAATATTTTTGAAACTCTTCCATATTGCTACTCTTAGTAATTGCATTTTTGGCATAATTTTGTGTTATTTTCACTGTTGAAAAAAGTAAAATTTATATATCTGTTGTTGGGTGATGGATACTGGAATATTTTCCTAGTTACTTATCCATATGAATAAATCTTCTATTAAAATTTTTACAAGTCTTTATCTTGAGACAATATTTACAAACTATATTGCTAAATTATAGTAAACATACATGTTTAACTTTGTAAAAAATTTTCAAATATTGTCCTAAACTGGGCATTCTATTTAATACTTCCACCAGGAATGGATGAGAGTACCAGGTGCTTTGTATTTTTCTAATACTCTTCATCTTTCAAGATTAAGCTATTTTGTGGTTATCAAAAAAATCTTATTAAAATTTCAATTTGCATTTTCCTTGCAATGAATGATGTTGAAAATTTTTCATATGATCATTGGCCCATATTATTTTTCTTTTTCAAAAAATTTCATTCACAGCAGAACCATTTTTAAATTAGCTCTTGTCTTTATATTACTGATTCATGGACACTTGTTATACATTCTTAGAGGAGTTCATTTTAAATTTATTTTAATATACATGTCTTAAAAATTTTCTCTAACCTTATGATTTGATTTTATCAAAGGCACTTTTTAAGGAGCTATTCTTAATTTTGGTAGAATTCAAAAAACTCGATTTTATTCCTTTGTTTTTCTTTTGTGACTTTTGTACTCAGAATACTTTTGCATCAGAATGTACAGTTATTCTTTCAGGATTCTCTCCAGAAGCTTTAATGCCCATGTAGATCTATGAATCCTCTCAAAGAAACTGTTATTGATCAGCTTGAGGCTCACTTTCTTCCTTCACATCTTCTTTATCATTATTTGTTGAAATGACTTTCTTTCTCTGTCTAGATGCATTGAGATCACTGTTTGAAAATCAGTTTATCAGTGATTATTTGCAGTTAGGTCTGTGTTCCCTTGGATGTGTCTCTATCACTGGGCTAATCCCCACTGTCTTCACACAGTCTTCACTAAGGAGTCTATCCAAGGCTGATCGTGGAGACTTGTTTATCATTTCCAAACTATACTAGCTATTCCAGGCCTCACTTCCACATACATTTTATCTTACACATACAATGTCTACAAAAGAGACGTGTGATTTTAATTAGATTGCTTTAGATCACTAAATCAGTTGGGGGAGGATCGAATCTTAGTAATTAAAATTTTCAAATGAATAAATTTCTCCACTAGCTGGATTTTGAAAAGCAAAGCTTATGCCTACAGGGGTTGAGGAGTTTGGGGGTGCAGCAGAATGGAAAAAAATGAGAATTAAGCAATATCATTCATGTACTGGTACAAATTCTCAGTGTTGATTGTGATCAAAACATGTATACAAAATGTACTAATAAAATCAATTTTTTAATAAAAAATTTTACATGTCATTTGTTGTTTTCAATGAAAAGACCTTGAGCTTATGTGAAATTTATTTCCAAGTCTCAAATGGTTTGGGGTACTAATATATATAATATTATTTTTAAATTTTTGAAATAAGTATTGCTAGGAATAGTAATATAATTTGCTTTTCTATGTTAACTTTATATCTTATGATATTATAAATTCTAGGGGTTTTAAGTAAATTATTTAGTAATTTTTACATCATTAAAACATAGTTGAAGACAGGCACAGTAGATGTCTTATAATTAAGTAAGTTATAATTTGCCAATTGAATTACCTTGACAATAATTTCTACTAAACGTCATAGGAAACAAATGTCTTTAAATGAACATGAAATACTCATTACTTAGAAAGTTGCTACACATCAAACATATTTGATGATTGTTTAAGTCATAGTGTCTCTAAATAAAGTCACTTTTAATTTTCTTGCCTAAAATTCTTTTTATTTTTTTCTTAGCATTCTTTCTGCAATCACCAATACAATGTTAACTAGAAGTTGTAAGAACACATCTCTGTCTACTCTTAAAGAGGAAAACATTGGAAATTCTAACATCAAGAAGATACTAGTTATGGAGTTTTTGTAGATACTGCATTTTCAAGTTAAAAGAAAATTTTCTTCTATTCCTAGATTTCTTGAGAATTTTTATACCATGCATGTTTTTATGAAGTGCTTCTTCTGTATCATTCTTTTTCTCTTTTTCTATCAGTGCAGTAAAATTATGCCTACAGGGGTGAGGGGTTTAGAGGTGCAGCAGAATGGGAAATATGAGAATTAAGTCATAAATTTTCAGATATTCAAATAACTATATTTGTAATAAATCCAAATTATACATAATCTTTAAAACATATTGTTGCTTGTTTTAAAGTATTTGAATTTATTTGGGGAGAAATATTTGTCTACAATTTTCCTTCTCTCCAGTTTGTACTAACTTTATAAGGGCTCATTCTTTCTTGTTGTAACTTATCTGTTACTATTATCTGTCTCATTACTTCTGTAAAGATTTTCAAGCACTATCCATAGAGATAAAGCTTACATTTCATAGCCAGAGATTTAGCTCAGTGGTTCTGGCACCTGTCTTGCAAGCACAAAGGCCCAGACCCCCCGGTAACCACATACATGTGCATGGAGACTCACGCCCAGCAGCAATTAGTACCACGTACCACAGTGCCAGGCAGGGTGGCTCACACCTGTAATCCCAGCACTTGGGAAGCAGAGGCAGGAGTATTGCTGTGATGTGAGTTGGAGGCTGAGCTCAGGGCCAGCCTGAACTACAAAAGCAAGATCCTGTCTCAAAAAACAAACAAACAACAACAACAAAAAAAACACCTTATATTTTACTCTGCAGAAATATTATAATAATATGGTTCATCTAATCATATGTTTCTTATGTCCACTTAATAACTTCTTCCTCTAATAAGAATTAGTGAAATTTAGTTGGACATTTGTTGTATATTCAGTTGTGAAATATATACTGACTTTCTTCAATCACAAGATAGTAATCTTTATTGCTTTTTAATTTTTTGCATCATTTTCTGAGCTTCCTTTGCATAAATTTCTTCACAGTAAGATCTTGTTGTCCATGGCTATCCCTCCTGGTCCATTATTAGGGCATCTGAGACAATACAATTTTTACTGATTTGATTTTGGTCAAAACTCTGAGAGTAAACATCCATTATTTATCTTTAATTTGTTTTATCAATTGCCAAGAAAATTCCTTTACTTCCTATATTATTCAATTTGTTAATATCCAAATATCTATTCTTCATTAAAATATATTTCATTAAAATATAAAATTTTAACATATTCATTACTCATTACACAATAAAAGCTGAAAGCAACAATAGTTGCTATAAACAGATACTTTGCCCCATAAAATTTATAATTCTCAAACTTGGTTATTTTTAACCATTCATTTTCTCATTTCTTTACTTGTAAAACTAAGATGCCCCCATATACAAAAGTCAACTCTTTTGCTGCTTCTCTCCTCCCCTTTCTCTGTCTCTGTCTGTCTGTCTGTCTGTTTCTCTCTCTCTCCCTCTCTCTCTCTCTCTCTCTCTCTTTCTCTCTCTCTCTCCCTCTCTCTCTCTCTCTTTCTCTCTCTCTCTCCCTCTCTCCCTCTCTCTTTCTCCCTCTCTCTGGTACCAGGGATTGAACTTGGGACATTGTGCTTACAAAGCAAGCACCAGAGGCACTGAGCTAAATCCCCGGCCCAAAACTCCTTTCTCTTGCTTGGAATAATTGTGAAATAATTTTGTAGCACAGTTTGGGACAATGGGATTCTAGAAGATATGGGGAGTCATTTTCACAATACAAGATAGCCTTCAGAACTCATGTTTTTATGCATAGATGTAGAATTCCCCTCCTCTAAATAGCTACTCTAAGACCACAAGGCAAGCAGTCTATTGTTGGCAGAGGCGAGTGACAAAGTCATACCACACTCCGTGCAACTGCGTCTCTGAATCAACTAGCCCAGAAAACTGCTCTATTTTTGTATTTTAATGTGTTAACTAATAATTTGTCTTGTTATTTACACTAGATATTTTTAAACTGCTTTTGAAAGTATTTCTACTAGTATGACCTCATAATTCACATGAAGCCATTGTCTAATGTGTGTGCACGTGTACATGTGTGTTTTAGATGCTTTAACTTTTTGAAGAAATGGCAAAGCAGAGTAGAAGGCACTTGAAAATGTACATCGCACAGGGAGAGATCTTCGAAAAATTATAGAAGCCCTTTAGAGACTTTAGTAACTGTGGTTCAAGTATTGTATTTAGAGAGGAAATAAGGTTGGAAAAGATCAAGGAGAAAGTTTCTCTGGAGGAAGTGGGTAGGTAATAGCAGGCTCATTTTAATATGGATATGAGTTACAAATTAATTGCTGTAAGTGCAAACTGGAGAGCTCTGTTTGCATGGTTTATAAAATTTCCTATGTGGCCAAAGCCAACAGAAAAAATATTAATTACTAAGTGGATGTGGTATTATATCAGTAATTGCTATCTACCTAAATAGAACATACCTAGCTGAAAACAGTTTAAATCAATAATGGCTGCTTTGTTCTTTTGTCTTTTTTTTTTTTTCCAGCTCATATAGTGGTTAGATTGTTGAGTTTTGATGAACAATAAAACAAAAGCTTATAAAGTTTTATAACAGGAAAAGATTTGCATTACCCTTCCTGCAGTAAATATTTAAGTATACTATCCAATGTGTTTATTGAATCAACCCCAAAGATTTCATAATTTCCCAAAATAGACACAGTCTTTTAATAGGGTCTGGCACAATTCTGAAGAGACTAGAATATAGTCCATGTACTTCATATCCACTGCTCCTCAGCCACAGGTGCTGATATGTTTTCAGTTTGAATTAGTCAAGTATGATATTCATAACTTTACTAATTATGGTATTTTTCTTTTCTTTTCTTTCTTCTTCTTCTTTTTTTTTTTTAAACAGGCTCTCCCTTTGTAGTTCAAGCTGTCCTGAGCTCTCTATGTAGCCCAGGTGAGCCTGGAACTCACAGCAATTCTCTTGCCTCTGTCTCCTGAGTTCTGGGATTATAGGTATGAGCTGCCACACCTGGCACTGTGGTATGTGATACTGATTGCTGGTGGGCATGAGTCTCCATTGCTGTATGTGGTTACTGGGGATCAAACCTGAGCCCTTGTGCTTTAAAGACAGGTGCTGGAACCACTGGGCTAAATCCCCAGCCCCATTATAACATTTTTCTATGTCTCTTTTTTACTCCATGTTTGTTTCACTGATACAGTTTGGGCAGAACATCCCTGCTGTTGGTTTTCCTAAGATTGCTTATTTTGACAAAAGAAAAAGCAAAGGACAGCATAAGAGAAAGAAAAAATTATTTCTTGAGGTGGCAAAACTTTGTCACTCAGTTGGTGCACAGTGCTCCGCTTCCCTTTGCACTGAGGGAAGACAGATGCCACAGATCGTCATCACTTTTTCCAGAGTTCTGTGAGTCTAGACATTCTTGTCTCCCCTGCCTGCCACTGTTCCCCTCACTTATCGTAGCACCACTCACAGTAGTATGGCAAGGCTTGCTTCCAGTCTCACCTGTCATCTGCCACCTCTCTCAAAGGCTGAGAGCCTGGAATTAATGGAAGAGAGAAAATGATACAATTAGGCATCTTCTTCTAATCTTCCTATTGCTTATCACTCTAGATCAAAAATAATATGCCTACACTTTTATACATTAAATTTCAAGGGAGATGTTATGTGATGAATTTTCATCAATATCCAATTTTTGAAAAAAAGAATTGCTTTCCCACTTCAAAACTGAGGGGAGGAGTCACAGCGACAGTAGCATCTGCCTCCCCATCTACAGGGAGTCACAGCTGAGAGCTTACTAGGTAATAAAGCAGTTTATGTTTTCTGGGTCAGCAAGAGAGAAAAGCAGACTTCAGAGACAATTCATCTACAATTTAAAAATACTTTCTGAAAACACGACTTCAAATCTGTGCCAGTTGTTCTTGGATAATCAGAGTTATTCGGCAGGTTTTTTTTTTTTTTTCTTTTTTGAAGGAAGAGATCTTGCTTGCCGAAAAGGAATATTGGACTCAATCAATTAGAAGACATATGGACCAGACAGTTTGTGACTAGGATTTTTTTTTTATCATTGTTTTGTGTTTTCATTTATTACCTTGTTTCAGGCTCCATGGCTGTCAAACAGCTGCATCATGGCTCAGAGAGAACCTGGGATTAGTGAGCAGGGAACAGGGCCTGAGCGAGTGGGATGTGTGGGGTCTGTTCTTTCTGTTCACAACTGCGCTTTGCCTCTGTGACTTGACTCTCAAGTCCCTGGTGTCCAGATCAGATTAATATCCTTGATATACAAAGAGAATTTCTGGAAGGACTGAGAACCATAATAGAAGATTTTTTTTTTTTGAGATAGAGTCTCACTTTTGTAGTTCAGGCTGGTCCTGAGCTCAGCCTTGAACTCACAGCAATCCTCATGCCTCTGCCTCCCAAGTGCTGGGATTCCAGGCTAATCCAACATGCCTGACACTGTGGTATGTGGTTCTGATTGCTGGTGAGCATGAGTTTCCATGCCCAACATTGTTGTACATGGTTACAAGGGATTGAACCTGGGCCCTTGTACTTGGAGGCAGGTGCTGGAACCACTGAGCTAAATCCTCAGCCCAGTAGAAAATATTTTTAAAAATCAAGATCACCATTCTGTAATGTACAGTTTGTAAAACATTGTTACAGTAGAAAGAAGTCACGTTCCTCAAAAATAATTTAACATTCAGTTATAGTCTATGACCTAATTAAGTTTTCATTCTACTGTTGGGCTACTAGGGCTACTAAGTCCAGATTTCACTTTGAAAAATTATCCTACAGCAGAAGCTTGGACCAAGGGGTATGAGAAATATTGTAGTACCTTTCAGAAACTCACAGTTCTGTTCTGCAAATTAAAATCTGTTTAGATGAAGCTGGTAGAATTAAGTACTGAGTTCTTGTTCATCCAAACCTCATGATAATACATAAATAATGAATATATGGAACCTAAAGAAAGAGAACGAGAAGACAGGGGCAAGTTATAAGATAATCTATGTTAATAATTAAAACTAAATATATCATCAGGTGAAGGGCTGGAGAATGTGAGGCCACTCACATAGTAGGACGATACAGACAAATAGATGAAGTAAGAACAACCTGATAAACCCCTACAAGGAAGACTGCTCTGAAAACACAGGTGGGTTGGAAATGCAGTGAAATACAGTGACAAAAACTGAAATAGTGACAAAAAAGAATTGTCAATCTTCACGCATTACCTGACTTGCGCTTCATAAGCATTTACAACAATCATTGCTGGACCAAAGAGTCAAGTGATTGTACAGTCATCCTGGAACACATAGGGGCCAGGAGTGTCAGATAACCTCTGCCATCAGATGGCAGCTAGGGGCTGAGAACCCTTGGCACTGAGAACTTTGCGCATAAGAATTCTGTCAGAAGCTCTGCACTGACAGCTTTGCCTAAACTGTCATGGCACAGAGTGGCTCAGCACTGTCCCTAGGATGGCACTCATCCCCCTTAACATGACTACCTGGCAAGAGATTTGCCATTTTAACCAAAGCTTAGTGGTAGCTATACATACCTTTGAACCTTCTCTTCAATACTTACTTTATAAGGCTGCAGTTTAAATTATTTCTCTTCCCACAGAATTGTAAATCCGCAACCCAAAATTGCTTGCTCAAGGACCTCACAGTTGTTCCTGACATGCAGACAGTAAAGAACATACCAGTTGTTTTCACTATGGTCCCTGTGGGAGGATGAGCCCGGCCCTGAACGGGTGCGTCATCTCAGTTTGTCCTGCCATTGTAGGCCACAAATGCAGAAGTCTGTTTCTTCTCTGGCTGAGTTCCTAGGTGTCCCGGTCACATGGAATGACTCATCCTAATGCCTTTGGGGTCTATCCCTTAGGCCATCACAAGCTTTAAAAGGACTTCCGGCCTTTGTTTTAGAAATGTGCGTTCAGGGCTGGGGAGTTAGCTCAGTGGTTCCGGCGCCTGTCTTGCAAGCGCAAGGACCCGGGCTCGATTCCCCGGAAACCACATAACAATACCGGGTGTGAAGACTCACACCCAGCAGCAACCAGTACCACATACCACAATGCCGGGCGTGGTGGCTCACGCCTGTAATCCCAGCACTCGGGAGGCAGAGGCAGGAGGATTGCTGTGAT
>PVIR01045347.1:0-10787 GCA_004026965.1 Petromus typicus
TTTTGAGACAGGGTCTCGCTTTTGTGGTTCAGGCTGGCCCTGAGCTCAGCCTCAAACTCACATCACAGCAATCCTCCTGCCTCTGCCTCCCGAGTGCTGGGATTACAGGCGTGAGCCACCACGCCCGGCACTGTGGTATGTGGTACTGGTTGCTGCTGGGTGTGAGTCTCCACACCCAGTATTGTTATGTGGTTACCGGAGAATCGAACCCGGGCCCTTGCGCTTGCAAGACAGGCGCCGGAACCACTGAGCTAACTCCCCGGCCCCAGATTCAAGTCTTAATTCAACAAAATTACTCCTCCTTCTTGTCCTCCTCCTCGCCCTCCCCTTTTTTCCCAAAGGTGGGTATGTAACACGGTCTCACCACATAGTGTAGATTGACCTTAAACTCATTATGTAGCCCAAGCTGGCCTTAAACTTGCTGCTTCCTGCCTCAGCTTCCTGAGTTCTACATTATAGTTGTGTAGCACAAAATCACTTTTGCATTATAACTTTAAATAATGCTATGCTAATTTGCTTGATTTTTTTTCTTCAGGGACAGCTTCAAAAGTGTGTGTGTATATGTAATATCCAATGTGTATATTTTTCCATTTTTCCTTGTCTGTCTTCTTCTTTCCCTTCATCCTTTCTTATCATTTTTCCTCCTCTATTTAGTTCCATTTCAATGTGATTATTTTACACTTTCTCCATATTGATCTTTATAAATTTCTGACCCCCAAGTCATTTTCCATTTTTTATTACTAAAATGATTTATTTCTCCCTACTTCTCTTCCAAATTATGCCAGATTGGATCTGTTCCCTTTCACTGCTTTTCATGTCTTCTTTGAATTCTCAATTTTTTGTTTTGAGGTCTCATATAAAAAGGAATCATTTCATTCACTTAAAAAAATCCACAACAAAATATCTGGTTATCTTTATGTATTCCATGGCAACAAGTTTTCACACTGCTTTCCTCATCTCGAGATAAGCTTTGTGAAGGGAGAGTGGTGTTTAGGAGAGGAGGGGAGGTCTCACTTTATAGTTCAGGTTGACCCTGAGCTCACTACATAATCCAGGTTGGCCTCAAACTTGCAGCAATCATCCTGCCTCAGCCTCCTGAGTGTTGGGATTGTAGGCATGCACCACTACACCCTGCCCATAGGTAACTTTTGATGCTTTTTTTCTCACACTTGTTCCTGACAGTGCATTTATGTTTATTATGGGTAATCTCTAAAAAATAAAAACCTCATGCTTGAATTAACTGGATATTTACACCTCATCTGTCTGTTGGTCTTCGAGGTGTAGCTTAGCCTTCAGCCTCTCTCCTGTGTTGCTGTCAGAGACCATCGGACCCCTAGAGCTCTGGCTCCTCCTTACTGTTTGCACAGCCCACTTCCTCTGATTCTCTGGACAAGATCTGGTCCACGGGACTTCTGGGGATGGTTTGCTCCCATGCCCTCTGCTGTCCCACACGGGGAATATAGCATCCCCTGGAGCAGAGCCGGCACTCCCCTCAGGAGTGTGTTTTTCTTGTTGTTATCTGGGGATTGCTCCTGCTGGGCCTTCTTGCTTTTCTCTGGCTAGTTATCATTTCTCCTACATGGCTTCTTCCTCATTTCTTTACAACTGTTATATCAAATGAGAGTTATCACTGTTTTATTTTTTAAAGAAGCAAGTTTTAGAATAGGCTAACTATACTGATTCCTGACTCATGCTGCACTATCAATCTTTTACATTTACTTCCTTTTCATACGTCAACAACATGTAATATTTGGTCTTCAAATCCAGTACACAAATGTATAAAGAAACCATGGAAAGAAGGAAAAAGACCCACGCCGTGATGACCAGTGACGAGCCCTGGGTTCTACAGAGCCAGCAACGGGCTCTGCCCAGCTGAAAAGCCCCTTGGCTGAAGGGCATGAGACAGGGTCTGTCTCACAGGAGAGTCTCACTTCCATAATGGGAATGATAAGCCTAGACAGACTATTGCTTTACTCTTGCTTAACAAAGATAGATTCTTTTTTTTTTTTTTAAGACAGGGTCTCACTTTGTGGTTCAGGCTGGCCCTGAGCTCAGCCTCCAACTCACATCACAGCAATCCTCCTGCCTCTGCCTCCCGAGTGCTGGGATGACAGGCGTGAGCCACCACGCCCGGCACTGTGGTATGTGGTACTGGTTGCTGCTGGGGTGAGTCTCCACGCCCAGTATGTTATGTGGTTACCGAGGATCGAACCCAGGTCTTTGCGCTTGCAAGACAGGCACCAGAACCACTGAGCTAAATCCCCAGCCCCCAAAGATAGATTCTTAAAGACAGAATCTTAATTTGGAAACCTAACTATGTCCATAATGAAACCTAAGAATACAACCAGAAGAATACAGCAACATTCAGAACCCAAAAAGAAAAATTTCCAAGGTAAGATATCCAATCCAAAATTACAAGGCATTTAAAAAAGCAGAGAAGCATGCACCAAGCTACGAGGGGAAGTGACACAGAACTGATTGATACATTAGGAAGAACATTACAAGACTTGCTATAATTGCATTCCAGAGGTTCAAAAAGTTAAGCAGCAGCACATGAGAGATAGTTTTTTAAAGACCCAAATGAATATTCTAGAGATTAAAACTATGCTATGGGAGATGAAAGGCTCATTGGACAGAGTTAATGGTGGAACAGATGGGGTAAAAGAAAAGAGAAGTGAACTCTTAGCATGGCAAAAAACTAGCCAAAATAAAACACAAATTTATAAGAGATAATTTTAAAAGTAAACAGAACCTCAAAGCATTGTGGGAATCCATACAGTCTCTCTGTGTATAATTGGAATCTTTGATTTCTTCCACAAGAACACACCAAGGGGAATACAAATTTTTTGAAAAGCCAGTGAGTCCAAAAGTTTCAAATATGATGGAAATAGTAAAAGATTGAGTCTTTTAATTCCACAAAGTCCAAATGAGCCCAGGAATATAAAAGATGAAGAAAATCACATTAAGTATACTATAATTATGTTGCATAAAACTTGAGATGAAAAAATTCCTTTCTAAGCAACTAGATCAAAAAGAGATTCCATGTACAGAGGATGAGATGGTAGAGTATTTATCAGAAAGCAGTTCCGCCAGGGTTTTTCTGAAATGTTTGGATCCTTGCACATAAATGGGAGATGGTGGAGGCAATGGGAGGGGGCTCAGCCCTACACAGAAATGTTCTAGGACAGTGAGCGCCAGCTGCATAATTCTATCAATTAACAAACATGAGAACAAAAGGAAAACCTTCCTCCCTGACTTTTCATTGGAATAGCAGCAAGTAAATCAATAGTATTGACAAGTGATAAATTCTCCCCAAAGACCTGGTGAAGAGACAGGAGGTATGGAGAAAGCCGGGCTGTCAGCTGCCAGTCCTAAACTCCCAGCCTCGATGTGGCATTTTCAGGTTTGTAGGGAGATGGCACTCAGCATTGGGTAGATGGAAGATCCCACTGAAGCAAAACAGAATATGCTACCTGAAGCCAGAGCACTGTTTTGGAAAAGCAAAAATCTCATAGACACAAACCTGACTAAACACGTATCGATGACTACGCAGCCAGGACTGCAGCTGGGGTGCACGGCCAGCTTCTCTACCCCATACCTGACTGTCTATCCCCCAAGGGCTTCATTCACTGGGAGGTCGTGCATTTGAACCTAGAATACACTGAGGAAACTTTTCAAACCAGTAAAACTCAAGTCTCAGGATGAAGTTTCCTATCTCAGAAGGAAGTTTATTTCATGGAAATAATGAATCAAGTAGATCTTGAATGTAAACCAGACAACATAACCCTTCTTCTTGATTGGTGTAAAAATTCAAGTATCTTGTCTAGTCCTCCACAGTTGTCTTTCCCACAATGTGCTGAGCACATGGCCCTAGGGCTTGGCAGGGTCTTGCTGCCTGAGTGCATGACTTTGACCCTAGAGATCATAGACCTTCCACCCTCCTGAAGTCACCTTTGGAAATAGGGCTGAGTAAGGTGACACAGAAAGCTGTTGATGAGAATACCACTTGCCCCCCATCAGCTGATATAAAGCAATCCCCCAGTCCTTACAAATTTTCTGGCTGCTCTACGGCTTATACCATATCCGGAATATTTTCTCTGTTACATATTTGCCTAAGAGTGGGGATTTTTAATGTGCTTTTTTTTTTGAAGGGATCTTTTGTCTTTCCAGTTTTTTAAAAAAATTTTATTTATTTATTTATTTAGAGACAGGGTCTCGCTTTGTGGTTCAGGCTGGCCCTGAGCTCAGCCTCCAACTCACATCACAGCAATCCTCCTGCCTCTGCCTCCCAAGTGCTGGGATTACAGGCGAGAGCCACCACACCTGGCACTGTGGTATGTGGTGCTGGTTGCTCCTGGACGTGAATCTCCACACCCAGTATTGTATGTGATTACCAGGGGATTGAACCCGGGTCCTTGCGCTTGCAAGACAGGCACCGGAACCACTGAGCTAAAGCCCTGGCCCTGTCTTTTCAGTTTTCAAATAAGCCTCTTAAAGGCACATCTTTGAATTCATCATAGTTTCTGTCCATTCCGCTTCCCTACACCCAAAAGCAGATGCTGTAGTTAGATGTGCATGATTGCTTTATTTTAAAAACTGTGATTACTTAAGATGCACTTAGGATCTGAAAAAAAAAAAAAAAAAACTTCCTTAAAACCAAAACAAAACAAACAACAACACACTATCCCAAACAAGAAGACAGTAAAGCAGTATTTTCAAAATACTAACAGAGGGCCAGGGATTTAGCTTAGTGGCACTGTCATTGTCTCACAAGGGCCAGGCACTGCGCTTGATTGCTGGTACCAAAAGAACTCTAAAAACAAGGTAGTAAGAAAGAACAAAACTAAGAACCTTCAACATAGAATTTTATACCTGGAAAAAAAAAAAAGCAGGCCTCAAAAACAAAGGTAAAGCAATGACTTTTGAAGACATGAAAAATAACGGATTCATTACCAGCAGACTTGCACTATCAGAAAGGACACAGGACAGATTTCAGGTATAAGGAAAATTACACAAGAAAGAACTATAGAAATAGCAACAATCTAATATTTGACTCACAGCATGTAAAAGTAAATGTATGACAATGACACACCATACATTAGAATGGAAGAAACTGAACTGACATACAGATAAAGATGAATAGAGAAAATGCTAACCTAATTTCTTAAATAACAATGAGTTGTAGCTAATGAAGGATATAAAGTACAATTACAAAACATACTTTATTTAACCCAAAAGAAAGTAGAAAGAGAGAAAGAAACAAAGAATGATATATTTGAAAGTAAACCACATGAACTATTATACTAAATGTGAATGGCATAAATAGCTTACTTAAAAGAGATTGTACGTTTAGCTGGTAATTTGCCTAATTATTTGTAGGCCATAAATCTCAACCTAATATTTATACAGTCAATGAACATTTATTTATGTTCCATGGGGCAGTCAGCACTTGTGCTGGGGATGCTGCTTCCAAAACCTTTCTATAGTTCCTCCTCACATGGTCCTAATCATCTAGTGTTGAATGCATTTAGAAAAGAGATTATTAGAACTGAGTGCAATATGTGATAGGACAGAGAAATTTGATTTTTCTCTGTACACCTGGAAATACTCATCGTGCTTTTAAATTACCAACAGAATGACCAAAACTTATTCTGATTTAATTAATGGATCATTTTCATATCTTCTAGAATATACACAGACAGAATTTCTACTCGGCATTAGCCATTTGTAATAAAAACAGAGCTGCATCTCTGCCATCCTACTCACTCCCCTACCGTGCATTTACCATTTCTCAGCCTTCTCTGCTGCTGTCACCGAGGTTTTCACCCAGGGCCAGTTCTGCCCTCATGGGACATTTGGCCATGTCTGGAAATAGTTTTGGTTGTCACCCCACGGGAAGGGTATTCCTAGCATGTGCTGGGTGGAGGCCAAGGATGACACTGAAGATCTGTTTTAGTTACTTTTCTCATGGCTGAAACAAAATCCCTGACTCTCTAAGTTAAGAAAGGAAAGGGTTATTTCAGCTCACGTTTTGGAGAGGTCTCAGGCCATCATCGCCCGCCTCCAAGACGGGGGGTGGTACATGGCAGACAGCATCGCAGCAGACAGGCAGCAGCAGGAGCAAGAGCTTCTCTCTCTGCCTGCGGATTCCATCCAGGCCATAAACCACCCACGCCCAGGGTGGGGCTGTATCATCTACCCCTTCGTCCTAGCACCACACCCTTAATCCACCTTTACACACCCCAATCCTACCACCTTCATTGCTTCCCACCTTGACAGCATGAGGCTTTGGGGGACATCTAGATACAAGTCATAACAACATCCTTCAGCATACGGGGCAGAAAAACAACCTTTCCGTCCACTCATTGCTTTGTTGGGAAAATCTGAATTTGGGTGCCAGTTCATCTCAGTTTGCCTAAGACATCTCAAGTTTAGCACTGAAAGCCTTGTACCTCAAAAAAGAAACCTAGAAGATATGAAAATGATCCATTAATTAAATCAGAATAAGTTTTGGTCATTCTGTTGGTAATTTAAAAGCACGATGAGTATTTCCAGGTGTACAGAGAAAAATCAAATTTCTCTGTCCTATCACATATCACAGTCTGAGGTAAACTGTGAAGGCTGACCACCCTACATCCTACCTCTTAATATTAAAAAAGCGGCTGCATTCAAATTGTTGGTCCTGTTTATGCGAGCATTCAGCCTCCTAGAAGTAGTAAAGATATGATCCACATTAGTAGATACTGAGAACACATATCAAACAGTATTATACCCAATATGTCACCTATACTGTTTCTTTTGGTTATCTTTAACATTTTGGGATATTGTTATTTTCTTCATTATAGGAATAAGAAAAATAGGCTTACATTAGGTCAACTGTTCAACTTCATACAACTGGTTACAGAGTTGATTTAAAAAACAAGGTCCATACAACCCCTGAGCACCGTGAATGTTTTCTTCAGAGGAAGAGAGCATGTAAGACAGAAGGTTTTTTCTTATACAGTGCTAACATGGCTGCAAAGCATGTATCTATAATGACCATTTTCTGAACTACAAAGTAAACAGAATTATACTTGATGTAAATATGGCTTTCATTTCCCAAGTTGTTGCTAGCTACAAGTGTGCATCGGATGTCAGCTGGTATGAAAAGTTTAATTTTCTTCTAAAAAATGTGGAATCTGAAAACAAAGAGTTTGATTTTAGATTAATTTGAGTTGAGTTTAATTTAATAGGTGATCCAGACTGAGTTACTTAATTTCTTGAGCCTAGTGACAGTGATGGGTAAATTAAATAAGGTAACCTTTCTAAAGTTTTTTTCACAATATCTGATTAGTGAGAGGAATTCCAAAAGTGAAGATGTAATCACCAAGATACAGAAGTAGCTTGATTTAGACAGACACAGATTAGCTTGTTCATGACATTTTGATTAGGAGGGAAGAAAAAAGAAAAAAAATAGGAATATCACAATAATTTAGTGCTGAAGTAGGATTGAACTCAGGATTGATAGAAATTCAGCTTACATGCTGTATGACATACTCATGTGTGAAAACATAACATTTATCTTCCGTAAAACAAAGTGGATACTAAGCATTGTAGAGATTATAACATAGAACAATCATCTGATGTACTTCCCACTGTTAATATTCCACTTCCAAAAAAGTTAGATTAAAAATCAAAAACTCACTGTGCATACCCTTTTTAATGGCATTCACTGGCAGAAAAGAAATCTTGAATTTGCCTGTTAGCAATCAGATAGCCAGTTAACAAGGTACAGTTCTATTTTCTGCTGTTTGCAGGAAGCAAAGGCTGACTCCTAGCGTAAAGACGCTTTCAGAACTGCAGTGTAATTAAAATGACCAAATTATAATATACTGTAGGTAACTATTGAACACGGAGGTCTGGGTACTGTCTAGTTTGTTGTGTTGAAGGCAACAGTGTGCTTAACTTAGAAGAAAGCCACAAGAAATCTGTAATTCTCTGATGAATGAAATGGCACTTGTAAGAAAGGACGACAAAACAAAGGGAGGGGCTGTGGAAAAATTACCAGCACCAAGCTGGGCGATTTCCTCGGGAGACCTAAGATCAAACTCTCTCTTCCCGAAAAAGCTTGCTCCGCATTGGTAGTGAACAGCAGACGAGCCAAGCAAGCACATGACGGAAGAGGAAAGAGGCCACGCCCAGGAGCGCAGGATTTCCACTGCCAAGGGCGCAGAGGAGGAAGGGCGACCGGAAACGAACTGAAAGTGTTGGTGAATCATTGTGTTGGTGATGTTGGTGAACAATTTCTCCACTTTTTCTCGCATGTTCTTTGTCTCCCCTGGTTGGATTTTAGCCTCCAACCCATCCCGTTTTCCTATTGATTACAGACAGAAGCAATTTTCGAACCTGCAAACCAGCCAGATGTTTTAGGGTAAAATAATACTGAAACCCTGGTCTCCTCTCATCGAGGTTTGCGCAACTGGACAGACAATACACTCGTTCACACAATGAGAATATGATGATCTGAGCCACAATGGAACCCGAGGCGGATACACGAATTTGTGCGGGACCTTCGTCTGTCTCGAGGAACCACCAGCAGAAACTCTTATAAAACAATGCCTTCCGTCCCTGGGCTGGGGCAGACAACTTTCCTGAGTCTTGACAACAATAGGAAACCCTCAAACGAATGTCTAGCAAGGGAAAATAGTCATAAAAAGTTGTGGAACCTTGGAGATTCAAGTTCTTTTCTTGAACTTCTGCAGGCCATTGCGATGTTCACGCAGAAGTGCTAGCTGATTGCAAACCCCGCCCTCCCTCCCCGCCCAGCCAGGACCGAGGCACTCTCAGCGCGGAGCCGGGAAGAGGTCGTCCCCGTTCACTGGTAGCATCCTCTACCTACAGCTTGTCTTTGAGGCTTAAGCTTGAAAGTCTAAAATTGCCTCGAAGCACAGCTAACAGAAACCTGTGGCTCTGACGCTGCCAAGTCACTGAGGAGCAGGCGATCCGCGGTCTGCGCCGCCTGCCTGCACGCCGGGGCCGCGCAGGGTGTCACCGAGCGGGGTTGGAGTCCAGGCCACACTGCATCCCCGCAGCCTCCGGCCCTGGCCGGTCGGCACGCGGCGGGGGCGGGGCTGCGGGCGAGGGGGGCGGGGCTGCGGGCGGCGGCCGCAGCGGATTGGCCAGCACGGGCCGGGGCGGGCTCCCCGCGCCCGGGTGGAGCTGTGCTGGACCGGCTCGGGCCAAGGCCGGCGTGCAGCTGCGCTGAGCGGGAGCCGGGCGTGCACTGCCGAGCGCGGCGCGGGGCAGCGAGCGAGCTGACGAGAGCGAGCCGGGGCTGCGGGACTGCAGGGCAATGAGGCAGCGGCTCAGGGCGGTCGGGCGAGGCTGGCTGGCCCCGGGCCCGGGCTGCGGCTCTGGAGGCTGCTGAGCGTCGGGCGGCCCGCGCCGAGGACGGCGGCAGCTCGGGGTGGCCTCGCGGTCGGGCCTCCCGGCAGGAGCCATGCGGGTGGCCAGGTGGCTCACGGGGCTGCTCTGCCCGCTCTCGCTCCTCCTCAGCAGGTCGTGGGAAGTTCACTTCCACCCCAGACAAGGTGAGGAAGCGGTCGGCGCCTCCGCAGCTGGACGGAGCGGGGCGGGCGGCTCCGGGCTCGGGGGTCGGGGGCTCTGGGGCTCGGGCCGGGACCCGCTCACCCCGCGCATCCCGAGGGCTCGGGTGCGCTGATTTCCAGGAATCCCTCGCCGGCGGGCTACGCTTGGCTCCCGCCCACGAGGCGGGTGCGCTCGGGCAGGGTGGCGCGTGCGGGCGGCAGGGAGGCAGAGGGGCCGGGACGAGCTGGCCCTCCGGGCCGCGGACCGCGGGGTCGCTGCGGGGTCGATGGAGCGCACTCGGGCTGTGGAGAGCGGAGCGCGTCCCGCGGGGAGCAGGAGGTTCAGGGCACGTTTGCTGGAGACACTTCGGGCCGGGAACCGCGGGGCTCAACGCCTTGTCACTGTGCTTGCAGAAGCCCTGGTGAAGACTCTGGCCTCCTACGAGGTGGTGACCCCGGCGCGGGTCGATGAGTTCGGAGACGTGTTCCCGCAGAGCCGCCACTTCAGCCGCAGGAAGCGCAGCCCGGGAGCCCCGGAGCCCACCCCGTTCCGGACGCACTACCGCCTCCGCGCCTACGGGCAGCTCTTCCAGCTCAACCTGAGCGCGGACGCGGCTTTCCTGCCCGCCGGCTACACCGAGGTGCACTTGGGGAGCCCCGCGCGGAGGGCCCGGGGGCGCGGCGCGGCGACCCCCGACCTGCGCCACTGCTTCTACCGCGGCCAGGTCAACGCGCGGGAGGATCACACGGCGGTGTTCAGCCTCTGCGGGGGACTGGTAAGCCAGCTCGCCTTGGCCTTGCCCTGGGGGCCTTGGCCTTGCCCTGGGGTCTTGGCCTTGCCCTGGGGTCTTGGCCTGCCCTGGGGTCTTGGCCTGCCCTGGGGGCCGGTGCGGGGGGGGGGCGTTCCTGCAGCCGGCGGCTTGGGATCTCCCAGTTCGAGGCTTAACCCCGGTGAACCCAAGCTGGAGGCCTCTCTTCTCTGAGGCCGGCAGAGGAGTTTGCAGGTATCAGTTCTCTGCCTGTCCGGAAAACTGGATCTCGGAGCAAAGCTGAGCTTCTTTCCTCAAAGCGGCAGGTGCTGGAATGGCCTGTGGGGGGCTCTGCGGCCAGTGGAGTGCGGTTTCTTTCCACCGGCAGAATATTGGTCACCTGTTGAGGCAGAACCAGAATGTACTTAAATTTGGTAAACTTACTGGAATTTGAAGACAGATGGAAAATAGA
>PVIR01045348.1:0-10775 GCA_004026965.1 Petromus typicus
TCTTTCTTCTTGGACTCTGCTCATCATTCCTGGCCGGAAACATCGTGGTTTTTCTAGGATAGTGCAAGCTAGCTTTGAGCTTATTAAGCCCAGGCAGGACTTGAACTGGTAGTGGTTCTCCTGCCTCAACTTCCCAAGTGCTGGGCTTACACGTATATGCCACCATGCCTGGCACCATTCTTGACCAGCAATTGATCTTAACTTTTTTCCAACTTGTGCTTTCAGTTTTGTTTTTGGTTTTTCAAGACAGTCTTAGAGTGAAGCCTCGGCTGACCTGGAACTCATAGTTGTCAGCCTCTGGCATGCTGGGACCCATTTGTGGCTTTTGTTTTTAAAACATGACCTGGACATGGTGGTATAGACCTGTAATCCCAGCACTTTATGACACTGAGACAGAAGGAGACAAGTTTGAGCCCAGCTGGGTCTCAAAAAGAAGAGATCAAAACAAAAAAGGGATGGGCTGGAGATTTAGTTCAGTGGTTCCAGCACCTGCCCGGCAAGTACAAGGTCCTGAGTCTGATCCCTCGTAACCACATACCACAATGTAGGGCATGGTGGCTTATACCTGTAATCTCAGCCCTCAGGAGGCAAAGGCAGGAGGACTGCTGTAAATTCAAGGATGTCCTGGGCTACAAACTGAGTTTAGGGCCAGTCTGAACTACAAAGAGAGACCCTGTTTCAAAAAAATTAAAAATAAATTAATAAATAAGGGTTAGAGATGTGAAGGCCCTTGGTTGACTATTCTATTTTGCAAAAACAGATTTTTTTTTTTGAGATATGAAGTTCAGAATGGCCTCGAACTCACTGTGTAGTCTAGGCTGGCTTCAAACTGAGAGTGATTCTGCTACTTCACCCTCCCAAGCGCTGGGATAAGAGGTGTGTGCCACTATTCTCTGATAATAAATGGAGAAAGACCACTGAGCCTGGATTTTCCTAAGTTGTACCACTGAACATCCCCCAAACCTCATGGTTTCTTAGTTTCCTCTGAGAGTCGATTCCCTACTTGACACGTTCTTGCTGGCAGGAAATTCATGACCGCCCCATCCTCTGTACAAATGGATCTGATTAATCACTTTCGTTTAACTTGATGAATAAAAAACCATCAGAGAGGACAGCTGCGCATGGACCACCAGGGACTCGAGCTGCCCCACAGTGAGTGACATGGACTACGACACTGTCATGAGGGTGCTGATTACTTCCTGTGGCTCCATCTCTGAAGAGTCACAGTGTGGGTGAGAGCTTCATCCTGTGGCTCTTCGGGGACACAGTTCAGTCCACAGACTACACACAAAGAACAGAAGACTCATTAACTCACAATGGAGACCTGGAACAAAATAATACATTAAAAACCAGGCGCGTTGTTTATTATCACAATAAATAATGCACAGCAAATGCCTGCATGAGAACCCAGGTTACAGAGCACCACGTGCAATTCTGGACAGCCACGTGCCTACGGGAAGACAGGTACTGATGGGCAGGATCTGGGGAAATCAGACTGGTCAGGGATAGTTTCCTGTATTTTTTATAATACACATTTATGATTTTACAAAACACTAAAGTTATCACTTGAATTTTAAAAACACGGAATTGCTTGAAAACAGCTGAAGATATGTGGACACCTGGGTCTCCTCTCTGGCCAAAGCCGTGACTGCATGAAGCGCGACACGCCTCTGAGGTCCCCTTCCGTCCGGCCTGCAGGGCTCACAGCCCATAGCTCTTATGTCACTGCTGGCTCGTGGCTGAGGCACGATCTCTCCAACCACTTTCTCCCAGCAAGGTTCATGCCTGGGGGCAGCAAGGAGGTGTCTGCGACCATCCCACAGGACCTTCAGGGAGGGGGTCAGCTGTGCAGGCAGCACATCCGTCAGGCAGCACTGGCCTCAGAGGACAGTCTGGCATCCGGGAGTCTCCATGCCAGCTCCGGCCTGTGGTCCCTAAACCTCCAGCAAGGTGCCCTTGCATTCTGGGACAGGATCTTCACAGATGTTGTTGGACTCAGTGCCTGGCTCTTTCCTCAGGTATTTCTCTGCAGAACATAATGTTTTGTTTTGTTTTATCCCGTCCTGGGGATGGAACTCAGTATCTCAACAAACAGCTAGATCCACAGTCCTCTTTTAAGACAGGGTCTCTCGACCTTACTCAATCGCCTGGGCTAGACTCTAACCGTCAAGTCTCCTATTTCAGCCTCCCAGAGTGTTTGGGATTATAGGTGTATGCTCCCAAGCCCAGTCTAAAATAACAATCCCTGAAAAAATGGGTATGAGGACCAGGGGACAGGCTCAGAGACCTTGGCGATTGGGTGTCAAGGGCTGCCTGAACAGCAGTATGGAGGGGCCACTGTTTCCTGGGTGACAGGTGCCAAGGGATCCTCTCCACAGTGCACCTCAAGCTGCACTGCATCTTGTGGCCCGCTCCAGCTGCTGTTGGCAGCAATGCAGACACATCACAGACGACAGACCAAGCCCAGGAGCAGACACAGAAACCTCACATTTGCAAGTGGCCATCATCTGCGATAGGCAAGTCCAACTCAGGGTGGCAAAAGATCAGAACACTGGTGGCCCTGGGGCGCGGGGCGGAATGCATGAGAAATGCTTCCAGCCTGTTGGAGACATTGTTCTTGCCCGTGGACAGGCAGGTGGGTCACTGAAGCTCTCTGCTATTTTGTGTTGAACGTCCCCAGGTGAAGAACCCTCTGCCCACCTCTGGCTCTGGGCCTCCTTTGGCTCCAGCTCTCCCTGCTGCCCCTTACGACCTCTTGGGGCTCAGTGTCCCGTCTCCCCACCCTCTTCCTTCCTGCTCTCCTGTGCCCACCTGCTTCCTCTAGGGTAGAGAAGCACTGGAACCCCTTCAGGTCAGCGGCCAGCAGGGTGCGGAGCACGGGCACCTGTGGAACAGACATGCTTCGGCCCAGAGCAAGGCACTTGTTCTTGGCGGGTGGGGGGCCGGGGCTTGGTGGAAGCGCAGAGCATTCTGGGAGATGCTGCACCTTCCCACATAGGTAGGAGGGGGAGGAAGGGTGGCTCCAGTGGGCTGCTGCCACAGGAGGGTTTCTGTGGGACTGGCTTCCACAGACCACCACTAGCAGAGGGTCACTCTGCAAACCACATAAACACAGCGGCTCAGCCGCAGAGGCAGGCAGCCAAGAATGAAGTCTCAGCGCCAAGGTGGCAGGTCAGCAGTGTGGCACTGTACTGAGGGACAAGGAGACAGAGGCCATGTGCAGAACTGCTTGAGGATGGGGGCCACAGCTCCCCATTTCACAGGGAAGGAGAAGGCCCTATGAGTTGAGAGCCTGGTGGGTCGGAGGTGGGACCACTGCAACAGAGGTCAGGGCCATCTGTCCTCGGGGCAGCATCCCTGGCCCTGGGTGGGGGGCTGGTGACACTCATCTCACGGGGTGCAGCCAGTTTGCCTACCTGCAGGCCCACGAATGCCAGGGTGACACCCTGCTTGCGGAAGTCTTCAAGGAGCTCACCCAGGCCCAGCACCACAGTGTAGTCGATGCTGTAGATGTGGGAGCACTCTAGCACTGTAGAGCGCGGTGAGGACCCTAGGGACACAGGCCAGGCCATTATGCCGCTGTGGCCAACACAGTGAGGGTGAGGCCGTGAGGGCCACTGCTTGGGCCTTAATAAGTCATTGCCAAGGGTCCAGGGTGGCAGGACTTGAGGGAGGAGCAGTCGCTGCTTCCTTCCTGAGGACGAGAGGCCCTTGGCTCCTTGAACATCAGCCTGGGCACCACGGCCCCTGCTGAAGCAGAGAGGAGCAACCCTGGGGACTGTCCTGCTCACAGGGGATGCCACTCAAAGATGCTCAAAACCTCAAGGACCTGAGACCAGGGGATGGCTCCCCGGCAGGTAGGGACTAGGCCTCAGGGTCCTCACAGAACCACGGTGGAGGGAGGTTGGGGCACACATGCCGATCTCGGCCCATCACCACCCAACACATACCTCCCAAGGCCCGACTCAGTACGGCGTCCCGCAGGGCCTCGATAGCAGGGAAGTGCAGGCCGCTGGCGGGTTGCAGGACAAGGACCGAACCCTCTGACACCTGGGAGGGGGAAGAAAGGGTGAAGCTGAGGGTGAAGGAACAGGATGGCCCTCCCCAGGCTTTGTCTGACCCAAGCAGGAAGCCATAACCCAAGCCCAGTGCACTGGGAGGGGCGGGGCGAGGGCTGGTGGGAGGCCTCCATGCACCAGCACAGCAGGAAGCATGTGGCTTCAATGAAAGGTCACCCCGAGCAGTGCCTGAGACCACAGTCACCCACAAATTCAAGACAAGGAAAAGCCCTGAGCCCTGCCCACACGTGCCTCCCGGCCAGCACCTGCATCGCGGGCCTGGCCACCGAGTGCAGAAGGAGCAGCATGGACACCAGGGTCCCTGCCAGGATGCCATACTGGACCTCCCAGAAGCACAGCAGAAAGGTCGCACAGAGGGGGAGCAGGTCCAGCCCTAGGAGAGAACTGGGCTGAGAGGTGCTGTCCCTGCCGAGTGCCTGCTTGCTGCTGCCCAAGCCCCACTGCACCCCAGCAGGTAGTGAGATGGCCTCCTGCTCCTACATGCTGAGTGAGGTGATCACAAACCCTAAGCAATCCCAGCAGCCTCTGCTCTGGGGACTCAAAGACAGTAGCTCTGAATGCAGCATGTCAGAGGAAGGCCAAGGTTGCAGGAGGAAGATTGACCCTGCCTGCCTGGGTCCCAGGGCCCTGACCTCAGGGAGAGTAGTGGGGGTCTGTTGGGGGCTTGGGAAAGAGGGACAGAGCCTGAGAAGGGGTGCAGGGGTTCACAGAACAGTCAGAGTCCCACAAGACTCTGGCTGAGGTACTAGGGAAGGAGCAGAGAGCATGACTTCGGGGTCAGCCCCAGATACACATAATTCAGACACATCTCGCCCTCCCCAGGCCTCTGTTTCCTTTAGGAGCCTCTATTATATTCCACACAGGCAGGGGAGTGCATCTTGAGGCTCCACGGAAGAAGAGACTTAACGCACACTACAGGAAAGTCTGGGCACACGGTGAAACAATTGCTCCCTTGGTTGGTAACTCACTGGGGAGATGGTAAAAGGCAAACTACACAAATCCTTACAGTTCTTCAGTTAAAGAAAATTTTGTTTCATTAAAGAAATTGAGGGTTCGGGTACTGAAGTGAGCAGCCACGGAATGGCAGGCTGAAGGGCTGGCAGGTGAAGGGGAACAGCCCTGCGGGTGTCCTCCAGGGACCCATGTGGGTGGGCCCAGCCTCAGTGGCCTGGAGTCCCACCCTCCTGGCAGCCCTTGCAAGGCAGGACACACACACACACACACACACACACACACACACAAACAGGATGGGACACACAACACAGGACATCTACAAGGGGAGCCCCCAGAGATCACCTCCATAATCCTAGCTTTGACCCCACCCTGAAGGGCTGCTGAAAGGGCAATGAGGTGCTATCCGCAGGGCGCATCCAGACTTGTACCATGCTCTTAACGTACTCTTAACCTGCCACAGCGTCCTGAAGATCCTGGTGTCGAACAGCGGGGCCACAGCCATGATGATGACGGCAGCCAGCGCGGCCTTGGGAATATAGTAGAAGAGCGAGGTCAGGTAGTCCAGGGACAGCAGCACCAGCACACCTGTGAATGGCCAGGGTGTCACCTGGGGCCTTCAGGGGCAAGGTGGCCCCAGCAGCTATGCCATCCAGGAGGACACAGCCATGTACCAAAGGGGACCTGGCAACCCACTCAGAAGGTATGGGCCTTTAGGAGCCTGTCACTCTAACTTCTTGGGTGTAGGACAAAGTGGGGGCTCACCGGTCACCAGGCCCCCTGCAGGAGTGCATACCCCACACTGGGCATTCACGGCTGTCCTAGAAAGGCAGGAGAGAAGTGTGAACCCTGGGGCGCAGCACAGCAGGGGAGGCTCCTGTACACACACAGCAGTGGGCCATCTTCTGGGAGACCAGGGCTGGGGTGGGGCAGGGACAGACCTCCGTGTGCCATCCACACCCTTATTTCTTACACACATATATTTACTTCCATGTGCTGGGAACTCTCTAGAGTGAAATGCAGCACTAAGACCCCGACACCGTCCTGGAGGGCAGGGCGAGTCCCCCTCCTGCCTTGTCGTAGCTGAGGTTACTGCTGACCAAAGGGCCGACTGTGGCAGAGAGATGGGTAGGAAGGTGTGGATCCTGGGACTGGGATGGTGTGGACACCCACCGCCCAAAGCTGCCGGTGACCGGATAGGACGAGACGAGTGAGCCCAGCACGTTGGTGAGGCCTGGGAAGAAAACAGACATTCGCTGGGAGAGAAGGGAGACCACACAGGCCAATGAGACGGGCAGGAGGGAGACGGAGAATGGAGCAGGTCAGGGAGAGACACCGGGAAGGATGGGGAGCCTGTGTCAGCCCCGGGCACGCTTCAGGAAGGAAGACACACCACAAGCTCTGTCATGTCTGCCCAGGCGAAGTCCAGCTTCATCTGTGGTGTGGGGTTTGCACTCCTGGCCTCATGTGCACTAGGCCCGCGTCCACCACAGAACCGCAGCCCCAGCCCTGACTTAGCCCTGATAGAGTCATTCTGGACCAGCCTCCTTTTGGTAACAGAGAAAGCGGCTCTGCCTGCTGGAAGTGGCGTGACTGAGGAAGGGGTCCCTGTTAGACAGACCCCTCCCCCGGGTCCACTGAGTATCACTCAATCCCTCTTCTTTTTTTTTTTTTTGAGACAGGGTCTAGCTTTGTGGTTCAGGCTGGCCTTGAGCTCAGCCTCAAACTCACATCACAGCAATTCTCCTGCCTCTGCCTCCTGAGTGCTGGGATTATAGGCGTGAGCCACCACGCCTGGCACTGTGGTATGTGGTACTCATTGCTGCTGGACATGAGTCTCCACGCTCACTACTGTATGTGGTTACCAGGGGATCAAGTCTGGGCCCTTGTGCTTGCAAAACAGGCGCTAGAACCACTGAGCTAAATCCCTGGCCCTCAATCTCTCTTCTTTGCAAGATGACCCATCAAGTCGAGGAACTGAAAGTCAACCATTAGTTGCAACCCATCCTCCTAGGCCCTTCACAGTGACCGTGGTCACCTCTGCTCGGTGACGCCCACAATGGCCCAGAGGAGACAGCTCAAGCTGGGGTGAGGGACAGGCAGGAACAAGACCACAACACACTGGCCCAGTGTCCCCAAACACACTGGAAACGTCAGCTTACAAAGACAGAAGTATCTACAACTGTAAACCCAGCATAGAGCCCTGTCAATAGACAGGAAGCCAGGGACACTTGCGTCCTTACTGGGCGCCTGCTCTTGCTGGAGGGAGGCCACTGGGCAGGGACAGGCATGTCCAGGAGCAGCCTGCCTGTACCCTTGCTCCCTGCTTACTGGCCCTGAAGTTGCTTCCTGGAGGCTGGGCAGTCCAGGGTGTCCATGAAGCTACGGTTTCAGAGTGTGGCACACAGTAGGTGCTCAACACGTGAACGCACAGACCACCTGCGGGCTCCCAGAGCCAAAGGACTGAACAGAAACTTCAGGACACATGAGGTCCGTCCGTGAAGCCCACAACCATAGCCACACTTGGCACAACTCGGGGGGATGCAGCAGTGCCCAGCCTGGAAGGGGTCTCACCGATGGCCAGCAGCTCTTGGTTGGCATCCACATGGTAATTGTTTCGAGAAGCTAAGGAGAATGAACAACATAAATACTGTCACCAGACACAGGGATATGGCTGGGGAAATGCCTGCAAAATGAAAAACAGGTTCATACTTCTGTGCCACTGTCTATGCTTTGCAAATGTGTTTAAATGTACAATACACACACACACACGCGCGCGCGCGCGCGCGCGCACACACACACACACACACACACACACACACACACACACAGGTTGAGGGCAGCTAATTTAAAAATCCAAAATCTGAAATACTTCAAAACCAAAACTTTCTGAGTTTAAACTTTCCAAATGACTTGTAGCTGGACATGGTGGCCCACGACTAAGCTCACCACTTTGGGAGGCTGAGGTAGGAGGTCACAGTTCAAGCTCAGCCTGGGCAACTTGTCACTCAGCGAGGATGTCTCCAAAGAGGAGGAGAGGTAGCTCAGTGTGATGGCCCTGGGTTCAATCCCCAGTTCCAGAGAAAAATAAGAAAGAAAAAAATGTTTAGATCTTTGAATTATGATGGTTAATCAGTAAAGTCTATGAAAAATATTTCAATATCTGAAAACTTCTCAAATCCAAAAACTTCTAGTCTCGGGCATTTTCCCTTCTACACATGCATGTATCAGAACAGAAAGCAAAATGTTAACAGAAGTCAGATGGAGCAGGAAAGGTATGCAGGGGATTTACCTTGTTTATTTCCACTCTTTTAGTACTTTCTGTAAGAACTTTATATTATTTCTATAAGAGAAAAAGTCATTTCAAATAGACAGCCCTCTGAATCCCAGTGGAGATGTCTGGAAAGCCAGAGACAGGCCCATTGCAGAGATGCGGTCGGGACTTCCAGGAAGCCCCAGGCACAAGCGTGAACCGGGTGAGCACAACCCCTGCTGTGCGCCACAGGCCTGCCACGGAAGTAGACACGCAGGGCTGTATGTCACACCTGCCACTTGCCAACACAGAAACTCTGAAGTTTTCATATGTTCCACATGTCATAAAATATTTTTTCCAACCATTTAAAAGATGTAAAACATTTTTTGATCAGTGGTATGAAATAAAGTAGACAGCGGGCCAAGGTTTACCAAACGTAAAAGGAATGGCAGGAGGAGGCCAAGTGGCTTCCAAAGGAAGCAGGTTTGGGAGGCTGAGGCAGGAGGACTGCGAGTCCAAGCTAGCCTGGGCAACTTAGCAATATCCTGTCTCATAAAAAAATTAAAAATGGGCTGAGCATGTATCTTAGTGCAGGAGTCCTATATTCAGTCAGTACTTAAAAAAAAAAAATGTCTAGAAATAGACAAGAGTGAAGGCCATAAGATGAAAATTTGGAGAAGATGCCACGTTTCTTCTGGCAACAACAAAAGATGATCAGAGTAAAACTGAAGAGAGACATGTGCCGTGTATGGAGCTAATGGAGATGTGATAAGGTTTTTGCAACTGTTGAATCTTGAAAACCCTTCTGAATGGACTCGGGATGGGCTGAGGGGCAGAGCACCAGACTGCGAGAGAGGAATTTATCCTGGCAGGAAACATGAGATAGGTAATCCAGACAACATACACTGTGGGCTGTTTTTTTGTTTTGGGTTTCTTTTTTATTAATTTTTTGAGACAGGGTCTCACTTTACAATTCAGGTTGGTCCAGAACTTAGCCCTGAACTCAGCAATCCTCCTGCCTCTGCTTCCCGGGTGCTGGGATTACAGGCGTGAGCCACCACCCCTGGCACTGTGGTATGTGGTACTGCTTGTTAGTGGGTTTGAGTGACCACACCCGGCATTGTTGTGTGTGGTTACCAGGGATCGAACCCGGGCCCTTGCACTTGCAAGGCAGGTGCCAGAACCACTGAGCTAAATCCCCGGCCCCACTGTGGGTTGTTTTTATGAATTTTTTTCCTGGTTCTGGGGATGGAACCCAGAGCCTCATGCACGCCAGGCCAGCACTGTGCTGCTGAGCTACTGTTAACTGGGCTTTCAGCCTATGCCCATGGGCACGGAGGACTCGGAGAGAAAATGTCATCCGTGCTGATAAGCCAGAGTTGGAGGTGAAGTTGAGCTCAGGGAAACGGGTAACAAGTGACAGATTGAATAGCCTCGCCGGACGGAGGAAGGGACGTGCGATGCTGAACCAGAGACAGGCACCTATGAGGTAACCATTTCCCTGCCTCGGAAGGGTGAGGAGTGGTGCCTCCAGAGCTACTAAGATGGCAGCGCAGCGGCTGCCAAAGGTTGAGAAATTCTGTCAATCAGTTATTCAGTACAGCTTAACTAAACTGAACTGAAACCAGATGAATTACAACCTCCAGTTAAATTACAGCACAAATAAAGATGTAAGTCACTGTTTCTTAATTTGACATCTTGCTATTACCCATGAAGTTGCCTGTGTCTTCCAGGAGCAACTGTAGGCACACGTGGTGCAGACACAGAGGTCCGAACACACAGCTTACTCCAGCCTGTCGTCACGCTCCATGTCCAGGGATGTCCTGTCAGCTCAGAAGCAGCCACAGTGGAGCCTTTCCACCCCCGAACACAGCGCAGTGGGGCCTCCACCCAGCCCTCGGCACTGCACACTGAGGCCCGGGAGCCCTGAGCTACACCCCCAGCGCTTCTGTAAACTTTGAGGCAGCTCAAGATGGTCACATACTGCTACTCCTCCTGCCTCAGCCTCCCAAGAGCACCACTGCCCCACCGAGTCCATCAAGGCAGGATGTCTATGTTCACTCCGGAGGCTGCCGGAGTGCTGACCAGCACACTGGGATGGGGCTTCCCACTGTAGATCCGGTTTTATCAGACACGGTGTGTTTCTCTTCCCTGAAAATCTGGAACCAGAAGAATTTCGGTTTGGGAGTTCTTCGGATCTTGGAATATTTGCAAAGACACTACTATTAAGAATCCTTCGGGCCGGGGAGTTAGCTCAGTGGTTCCGGCGCCTGTCTTGCAAGCGCAAGGGCCTGGGTTCGATTCCCCGGTAACCACATAACAATACTGGGTGTGGAGACCCCACACCCAGCAGCAACCAGTACCACATACCACAGTGCCGGGCGTGGTGGCTCATGCCTGTAATCCCAGCACTCGGGAGGCAGAGGCAGGAGGATTGTGATGTGAGTTTGAGGCTGAGCTCAGGGCCAGCCTGAACCACAAAAGCGAGACCC
>PVIR01045349.1:0-10652 GCA_004026965.1 Petromus typicus
AAAAAAACCTTATGTTTGTATGCTAGTAAAATAGAAAAATTACAAATACACAATCATTATGACTCAAAAATTCTGCCATCGAATAGATTAAATTAATGCAGAAAATATTGGGCATGTGATTGTGTGTATGATCCCATTTATTGACAAATGTTCTGGAAATAACACAGATATTAATTAGATATAGAATAGCTTAATTATAATTAATTTATAATAGAATAATACTCAGCTATTAAAATAATTGATTATAACTATGTAGAAAAGCTAAAGAATTGTTTAGAAAATGAGTTAAATGAGTCATTTTTTATATTAGTATACATTTTCCACACAATGTTAAATTATTTAAGAATATATACAAAAATTAAAATTTCTCTAAACATTAAGATTCCCAAAGGTTGGGGCTGGGGATTTGGCTCAGTGGTTCCAGCGCTTGTCTTGCAAGTACAGGGACCTGGGTTTGATCCCCAGTTAACCACATACAATACTAGGTGTGGAGATTCATGCCCAGTAGCAATCAGTACCGCATACCACAGTGCCGGGGGCGTGTTGGCTCAGGTCTGTAATCCCAGCACTCGGGAGGCAGAGGCAGGAGGATTGCTGTGATGTGAGTTTGAGACTGAGCTCAAGGCCAGCCTGAACTACAAAGCAAGACCCTGTCTCAAAAAAGAAAAAGAAAAAAAAAAAGATTCCTAAAGGTTGATACAGTATCTGCCTGTAGTTGGGAGACAAAACATTTAAGAGAAGAAGCACAGGAGAAGAGATTGGGGTGTGCATGTTCTATTTCCTGTTTTCATCAGAAGCTACATGGTTGGTAATTCTTACTTAGGCTTTCCACACACTCTGTATGTCTGTGACACTTGCCCTTGGTATATACAAGTTCTGCACCCATAGATGGAATCAACTGAGAATTTAAAAATAAATGTAAAAATACAAAATAAAGTAACAATAAAAATGTAACCCATTACTATACAGGATGCAGCTATTTTAGATGACTTTGCACATGGGAGGATGTATAGTTTAATTGCAAATGCTACACTTCTTTATATTAGGGATGTGCCCATCCAGAGCTTTTGTATCTGCAAGGGATACTGAAACAAATCCCCAAGGCATATGGGGGATGACTGCATCTGATGTATCTTATAACAAAAAATAAAAACTCAGCTCAAGGTAAATGATTGCACACTGATATATCATTATGGTTTTCAATGGAAGTGCTTTTACATTATGCTAGTGTAGTTCTGAAAACACCCTATCAAATTTAAATGCAGAAGTGATAATGATAAGATTGCACAATGGCTGACCTGGTTCTCATTTTATCTCTTCTACTATAGCATAGATACGAAGCCTGTGATTAAAATAACAGAATAAAATGAGGATGTATGACACTTAAAAAGAAAAAAAAATCTATTAATATGGATTCCATTTCATTTCCTCTTGTTGGTAAAATTCTTTTTCCTCATGAACAGGAAAGAAGGTCCAAAATATAGTAAATCAGGTAGTTCCCACTTTCCATAGACTTTCATCTGCTCAGTCTCAGTTTACTTTATCAGGAGCTTCATTTTCCTCACTGAAAGGATGAGCGACTAGAAAGCTGGCAGTGCTCAGAAGACCCTGTCCAGATTATGCCAGGACAGGTGGACCAGGCAGGAAGACGAAAGACAGTCAATTACAACTCGAAGTGTCAAAATACTTGTCACGTAGGTCCTTCTCTTCAGTTTTTATTCTTTAAACACTCACCATTTAAGGTTGGTGTTTTTATTGTTTAAAGATATGGCTTAAAGTTCATCTAGCATTTCCTATTTTGTCACTAGCCAGTGAATTATAAACAGTGAGTTGACTCATTCAAATCTGTTTTGGTCCTACACAGTATTAACACAAACCATGAATGAAAAATACAGTGAATGCTTGAATTTTAAAACTTATTACAGTGAAAGATAAACAATATTAATCTCCCCACAAACATTCCTCCTTTTCTGAAGATAGATATTCTAGCTTTCTTACCACTTTCCAGAACAGTTCTGGTACTTCTCCTTCATGAGTGTCTTTAATTGGACTGCTGTGGATACCACTCTGTCCTAAAACAATTCCAAACATACATCTTTTATGTTCATTTTAGTTTTAGGGAAGAGTCAGAAGTTGGACAGTGCCAGCAAGTGAATAAAGTGAATGAAACCATATTATAAAGTTTTTATTTAACAGAAATTTCCAGAAATGTTTTGAATTCATTCAGGATATTGAGGAAGCTATGAAAGTACAACCAGAAACACACAGGAAGAAAATTTCCCAGAAGTGCTTCAGAGGAGATTTCAACATGACTGAATGAGGAAGAACCAAGTTGGAGCTATGTGGACAAATCAACTAAAAACAAGCAAGGAGAAGAAAAAGTAGGACATGTACTCTAATGTCAAAATAAGGAGATTTACAAATAAGAGATTTATAAATCAAACAATACTTAAGCACAGGACTTTATAAAACAATGTGCCAGCCCAAAGGTCAGCAAGTGGCACTGGGGCCAACACTTAGCATGCAGAGCAGGAATCACTATTTGGGGATGATTAAAAACAAAATCAAAAACAAAAAACAGTCTTGTATAGGTGTAGCAAACTCAGCCTACACAAGACAGATCTGGGATATAAAGCTACTCACCCATTTTGCCTTCCTGCAAATACAGGATGCTGCAGCTAACTACGACCTAAGCACCAATGAAGCTGAGAACAACAAAGGATAAGAAGTGGAAGAATATACCCTCCTGCCCTCCCTGGAGAAGGATGAGGACTAAAGAAGCAGGATTCAAGCAGCCTTGGCCCCTGTACAAGGCAATGAGCAGGAAGAACTGTAATGAGTGGGGTGAAAGGAGCCAGTGAAGGTGAATGGAGGAGACTGAACAAGAGCCAAGAGGAGATGGTTGGATATGAGATAGGGAGCAGTCTCAGGCTGTCTCTGGTTGCTATTAGGAATGAGAATGGAGAAGTTACTACTGACCAGAGGAAGTCCAGAAAATAATAAACACCTATTTTGAAAATTTATACTTTAATAAAATGGAAAATGTAGAAAAAATGGATAGGTTTCTAGACATATATGAACTTCCAAAGCTGAATAAAGAAGATATAGAAATGTTAAATACCCCAATATCAATCTGGGAAATTGAAAATGTAATTAAAAACTTACCAACAAACAAAAGTCCTGGACCTGATGGTTTTACTGCTGAATTCTATAAAACTTTTCAAGAAGAGTTAGTGCCTCTACTTCTTAAACTCTTTGATGAAATTGAAAGGGAAGCAGTACTCCCAAACTCATTCCTTGAAGCAACCACTAACCTGATTCCAAAAGCAGAGAAAGAACTAACCAAAAAAGAGAACTACAGGCCAATATCCCTAATGAACATGGATGCAAAAAAAACCCTCAATTAGATACTGGCAAACAGAACACAGAGAATTATCAAAAAGATTATACACCCTGACCAAGTTGGATTCATCCCAGGGATGCAAAGATGGTTCAACATACATAAATCAATCAATGTTATACACTATATTAACAAACTTAAGGACAAAAACTACATGGTCAACTCAATTGATGCAGAAAAAGCATTTGACAAAATACAACACCCATTTATGTTCATAACCCTGCAGAAGATTGGAAATAGATGGTCTGTATCTCAAATTAATAAAAGCTATCTACAAGAAACCATCAGTTAGCATCATACTAAATGGTCAAAAATTGAAACCTTTCAAACTAAGATCAGGAACAAGACAAGGGTGTCCTCCCTCACCCCTTCTGCTCAATATAGTTCTGCAAATATTAGCCATAGCAATTAGGCAAGAGAAAGAAATAAAAGGAATAAAGATTGGAAAAGAAGAAGTTAAATGTCATTATTTGCTGAGGACATGATACTCTAACTAGAGAATCCTAAAACTCAATTAAAAAACTGATGGACCTAATTGCCAGATTTAGCCACATAGCAGGTTACAAGGTCAGTGTTCAAAAATCAACAGCCTTTGTATACACAAACAGTAGACCCGCTGAGACAGAAATTGGGGAGTCAGTTCCTTTCACAATTTAACCCAAAAAAATAAAATATCATGGTACCAATCTAACAAAGGAGGTGAAAGACCTCTACTCTGAAAACCATAGCACTCTGAGAAAGGAGATAGAAGATGATATCCAAAAATGGAAAGACATACCTTGCTCCTGGGTAGGAAGAACCAATATCGTCAAAAATAGCTATGCTCCCCAAACTACTCTACACATTCAAAGCAATCCCGATTCAAATCCCAACAGCATATTTCACAGATCTAGAGAAAAAAATTCAAACTTTCATCTGGAACCACAAAAGACCTAGAATAGCCAAAGCAATTCTAAGCAACAGGGACATGTTGGGGGGCATTACAACTCCAAACCTGAAACTATACTACAAAGCCACTGTGATAAAAACTGCATGGTACTGGCAAAGTAACAGACCTGAGGATCAATGGAGTAGACTAGAAGATCCAGAAACTAAACCAGACACACTGAGCCACCTCATCTTTGACAAAGGAGCCAAAAATCCTCAATGGAGGAAAGATAGCCTCTTTAACAAATGGTGCTGGAAAAACTGGGCTTTAACTTGCCAAAGACTAAACCCAGACCTAGCTCTTTCACCATGCACCAAGCTAAAATCAAAGTGGATAAGAGACCTAAATATTAAAACACACTCTAAACCTGCTTCAAAACAGGTTAGGTAAAACTCTTGAAGACATTATCATAGGGAAAGACTTCTTGAACAAAATCTCTGCAGCACAGGAGTTGGAAGAAGAAATCAGCAAATGAGATCTCATTCTTTTAAAAAGCTTCTGCACAGCAAAGGAAACCACCAATCGAGCAAAAAGACAACCAACAATGTGGGAAAAAATCTTTTCCAGCTGTTCCTCAGACAAGAGGTTACTATTGCTAAACTTGCAGTTATGCAGAAAATGTTTGTAAAAACACTCATGTGCAGGTTTTTGAGGAATCACAGGATTTGGATATTTGGATAAATACTAATGAGCGTAGTTGCTGACTGTATGATAACTGTTCTTATATCAGTAAGAAACTACTGAATCATTTGTCCAACTGGTTACAACATTTTTCATTTCCATTGGATGTGAGTGGATTTTTCATCCTTTCAGTTCTTCCCAGTATGTGGTATTGACAGTTTCCAGATTCTGGGATAATGTAAGGGGCATGCCATGGTAATTTACTGTTGTTTAAATTTTTTGTGATGTCATATAATGTAGGACTTATCTTCATATAGTTCCTTGCCATTTGTATATATATGTTTTGGTAAGATATCTCTTCAGTTTTTTTCTCCCTTTTAAATTATATTACTTCTTCTTTTATTATTGAGTTTTAAGTGTTCCTTGTATATTTTAGATAATAGTATTTTATTAGTTGTGTCTTTTACAATTATTTTCTTCTTTGTAGGCATTCTGGATTTTCTTTTCATTATCTTGAAGTTGATTTGTGTAGAAATCCAACATCGATTCCTCCCTTCTTAGTTTGTGTCCCTCCTATTGTATCTTCAAAAGTCATTGTTATGCTCAAGATTGTTCATTATATTATTCTTTACATTTTTGCTTTTCTGTGTTTATTTTGAGTTGACTTTTGTAAAGCATTCATCTGCATCTAGATTCATTTTATGAATGCAGATGTGCAATTGTCCCAGCACCATTTTTGAAAGACAATCTTTACTTCACTGTACTCTGTTCTTTTTAAATTTATGGAGAAATAACATTTTTGCAGACTTTCAAATTTGCCTGTTTTGCTGTTGCTCTTATTTTGCTCCCAAACTGATTTGTTAGAAGTTTTCATAAAATGTAAGCACTTACTAAGGCATATTTCCTATATTCTACCACTGAAATACATAGATTCTGGAAGGATTACAAAGAAACACATGTATATTTTGGTGTCAACCTTAATAGATCAAACTGAGTAGATAAAATAAAATAAATGGGGAAAATGATCATAAGAAATTTTTCTACATAAAAAAACAGAACATAATGAACATTCTGATAAGGAAAATTTTGTTTAGTTAACTGACTAATGAATTGCTGCTACAGACACAAAAGTACTGATGTGGACACTGATGGAGAGGAAAGTTTACATCCAGATGGTGGCGTGGGAAGATGGACTGGTCACTGAACATCATAGAAGCACGTTATAACTTAGGTTGAAGAAAACTGTTATCTTTATTTTCTTCAAAAACTTTGAAATTCATCTCTTAACAAAAGATATTTTTATCATCTTTTTCTCTTAGCCTTAATTTAACAGAGCTTTTAAGAAAAATTACACATGTCCTTTATACTGCTATTCTATTACAATGATGTATACATTGTTCACTAAATGTCACATACAACTATAGTGCTGTCTGGGTTGAGAGTTCCTCAGGATATTGACAATGGTGTAACCCAAAGACTTTGTTCAGATTTCACCAGATTACATATATTCATAATTAATTATGTGTGTTTTCAACATGCTTTCATTCTTTGTATGCCAGAGGAACTCTTTCCACTGTCAAGTTGTCAAACTGTTTATGAATACAATGGTCCATTGGGATCAAAGTTTCCTTGATAAGGACTATTTGGAGAAAGTATAATAGGCTTTTGTTACTCAGACTTCCATCATTATTAAAAATACTTGAGTTGATTAACGTACAAAAAAAAAAAGAAGATTATTCGGGTTCTTCATTTTAGAGGTTTCTTTGTTGATCATCCTTTCATTTCTTTAATCTCAAAAAATACTCACTATACACATTTCATGATAATGAATATATTTTAATAATCACAAGGATATTTTATTGGTAGAGCATTTCTTTTAAAGAACAAATTGAATATAGTTTTGGTTGCATTTGGGAATCGATGAGTGCTAAGGCAGAGAGTCATAAAATAAAGTGAGAATCTGAAAAAGAATCTGAAAAAATTCTAGGTAAGACCATAGCATGTCTCAGTGAAATGACATTAAAATCAGGTATATATATATATATATATATATGAATATATATATATATATGAATATATATTATATATACACACACATATATTATATAATATATATTTTATTATAATATATTATATTATACATATTTATATATTATATATACATATATATATGAAATATATATCAGGGATATATGTATGAAAAGATACAGGATAACATTATTTGTAACTTTATTAAGTGCTTCACATACAATAAACAGTTTTAATTTGGCTTCTCAAATATTACTTAAAATATAAATATTGTATATTACCAATTGAAAAGTGTCAAATGAGCCAGAGGGAGGAGCAAAGAATGTTCAAAAGTAACTCCAGACTTCCAAAAACATGTAGAATGTCCAAAATAGTCCAAATATTGTACTCTGTCCTGGAGGAGACAATCCACCCAATAAATCCTTTATTTTTTACTAGTTATAGTACACTCAAACCTGATACTTAATCACAATCTAAAAAGAGGTTTATGTTCAGTAAATTTAAAGCCCTATTCCTGAAAGGCTGCTTAACAGAAATGGTGACTTGCCTCAAACTATTCATATGTATTATTAATATTAATAAAAATATTAGAATTAAGAAAAATGAATAAAACTAACAATATTAAAAAAGTTAACCACAAGCATAGAAAAACTGAGGTGAAGTTGAGAAAAATTTTTAATTATGCATAAATGTTTAATAAAATATATTTTAATTAAATATGTCATATTTAAATATATTTAGTACATATATTTTATATAGTTAGCATGTCATATATGTAAATATATTTTATTTAAAGTTGAATATTTAGTTTTAATCTATAGAAAACATTAAACCTTTTTAAATATAATGTGTGCTGGAAAGCTAACATAAAGTTTTTAGAAACAGTTTAATAAAATATCAAGAAGGAGAGCACAGAAAACACTGAAGAAAGCAAACAATAAAATATTTTCCTAGTTGAAAATGACTTGTTTAAAAATAAAAAGGAACACTGAATGTTAATTAGGATAATTGCAAGAAAAGGAAAGCAAAGCCACATCATTTGCTACTCTATAAGAACTAAAATGGAAGGATAGAGAGAGAAAATGAATATTTTTGACACAGCTCAGTTTGGGGTAGCTAAATCTTGGAAACAACCAAAATGCCCATCAACTGGAGACTGGATAAATAAGCTGTGGTTCTTCTACAGAATGGACTATTACTCTGTCATAAGAAATAATAAGTGAATCATTTATACTCAAATGGATGTACTTTCAGGATATCCTCGTAAGTAAAATTAATAGGCCACAGATGTGTAAATATTGTATCTTTTCTCTGGTACGAGAAAATGAAGATGTAAATGAGTTCTAGAATGGATATTATATATTGTGAAATAGAAAATATACAAAAGGAAATAGGGTGAAGGGGTAAATCATGAAGGGAAAAATAACGAGATTATAATAAAGAAGAAAGGAAACAAATTAATGTATATGGGGGTGGGGTGATAGGGTGGGTAGGGGAATGGGAAAAAATGAGAATTAAGTTGTGTCATATACTGATACAAATTCTCATTGTTGAGTGCAATCATGATGTGTATATGTAATGTACCAATAAATATTTCAATTAAAAATGCAATACAAAAAAGTTTTAATTTCTTCCAAAAACTATGGATGTTTTTCTTGTCTTTTCCCAAGTTCATGATGTGATTAACTACTGTACATGAAAATATCCCTCTAACCAATACTTATACTTCTGTACTTAAGACAGATTCTGAGAAATGGATATCATACAATCAAAGTTACAAGAATCACTAAAACTTTTTGTAAAGCAATGTTTAATTCATATCTTCGCTAATATATTCATGTGATACCATTTCTCGTGCCTTTCTCCAACATATCATAGGATAAACCAGTTTCTGAATAATTTTGTTTCTTTGTTTCCTAGTAACATTCTTTTACATGCATTTGTCAGGACTACAAGAGACAGACACATTCCTCTCTATTAATCCTGTTAAGCAAAGATAAAATCTCTGAACACAATACATCGAACAAGCACAAAAAGATTCTGAAAGCTGAAGGGAAGAAGACTATCTGCTTCGAGTCCTTGAGACTTGACACAACATAGCAGAGAGATCTTTGGTCTTTCCATTCTATTTTGTCTTTTTCATTCTATCTCTGTCCCTAGATAGGCGGAAACAGGAGGGAATCATCAGTGCACACAAGAAAAAAAAAACACTATGAAGAAATCTTTGTTTTTCTCTAGCTAATATATTTGGCAAGGGGTAGGTAAGCAGGCACGTTCTTGCTTACCCACCAGTCAGGAGGATAAAGAAACTTCTGAACCCACTCCTACTACTCTGCTCCTCTCTGGAGCAGGCTCAGTGTAAGGTCTGGTTGTTCTGCTGCCAACAGTAATGAAGCCATGTTCTCCATCCTCCCAGTAGAGAGTGGGTTAGAACAGGTAATTGAAGAAAGGGCTTTGTTGAATCTGCGTGTGCTAAAGTCAATACTGAAAGGCTTTCAAGATAGAATGACTTTACTGAGAAGGAAACATACAATGTCCTACCCACTATCATGTTTGTTTTATATATTTGTTACTTGGTTCACAGACTTGAACCTGTGAGCAAGTAGTAATTCACATCACAGCCGGTACTTAGAAAGTGAAGGAGTAGAAATATCCACAGAGGTAATAAAAAGTGTCTCTGTCCATGGTACTGTCATCCATTATCAATTTCTTTTTTTATTAATTCAAAACTTTATTGGTACACTATGTATACACATTATTGTTGCATTCAACATTAAGAGTTGGTACCAGAATATGACATGACTTGATTCTCATTTTTCCCTTTCTCCAGCCACCCTTCACTCTCCTTATATACCTAAGATTTGTTTACTTTTTTATTACATCACATTCATTTTTCCCCTCCTTATTTACCCCTACACCCTATTTCCTTTCAAATGTTTTCTATTTTGCAATATCTACTATATATATTAGACCTTAATTATATCTTCATTTTGTCATACAAGAGAAAAGATATGATATTTACACATCTGTGGCCTATTTTTTTCACTTATGAGGATGTCCTCAAAGTACATCTATTAATGGTCAAGTGACCATTGATAATAACTCAATGAGTTATTGAATAACTCAATCTTATCATTTCCTATGGCAGAATAATATTCTATTCTATAAAAGAACGACATCTTCTATATCCAGTCTCCTGTTGATGGACATTTTAGTTGTTTCCAAGATTTACCAATCACAAACTGAGCTGCTATTAACATTATCAATTTCTAATAGTTTGAAATAATCATGAGAGGAGTGAGGGAGAAGGCACTGATGCTCTTCTTTTTTTTTTTTCTCTGCTAAGTATACGTGTTTCACTATAAAAGTACTTTCCTTACTGAGTTCAGTTTCTATCTTTCCATGTTATGCAGCCATGTATCAGTAGAGAGCAATGAGAGTCACAAACAATTACAGCATCTTCTTAAACGTGCTTTTGGAAGATATGTGAGGTAAATCCAGAAAGTTCAGGAACTGACAACCAAGACTCAAGAAGTATGTACAAAGCTCCTCACTTGACCATTAAAAGATGAACTCAGGCATTTTTCAGAAATGATAATATCATATTACATTTCTTTGTTTGAGAAATTACCATGAGAAGTTTCCAAAGTCTACTGTAATAATAAGAAATGTTCT
>PVIR01045350.1:0-10768 GCA_004026965.1 Petromus typicus
CCTTCTAAATTATTTAATATCTTTTCACTGTGAGTTTCTAAAAGGCAGGGACTATCATGGCTTCTTCACTATTGTATCTGGTACTAGCATGACATACAGTAAGCTCTGAGTTGCACAGTATTAGATAAATTATCCTTATCTTAAATTATCAATTGAAGGCCAGGGATTTAGCTCAGTGGTTCTGGCCCCTGCCTGGCAAGTGCAAGGTCCCAAATTCAGTCCCATTAACCACATATAACAATGCCAGGCATGGTAACTCATGTCCACCAGCAATCAGTACCACATACCACAGTGTCCATGGTGGCTCACACCTGTAATCCCAGCACTTGGGAGGCAGAGGCAGGAGGACTGCTGAGAGTTCGAGGCTAGCCTGGACTACACGGTGAACTCAGGCCAGTCTGAGCTACAAAGCAAGATCTTGTCTAAAAAAAACAAATTATCAACCGAAGAGGAGTAAGGAATAGAGATTTTTTTTTTTTTTTTAAAGTTTTGAGACAGGGTCTTGCTTTGTGGTTGAGGCTGGCCCTAAAAACACTGTGCAGCCCAGACTGACCTCAAATTCACAGCAATCCTCCTGCTTTGGCTTTCTGAGTACTAGGTTTACAGGCATGAGCCACCATGCCTAGCATTGTAGTATGTAGTTACTGAGATCAAACTCAGGACCTTGTGCTTGCAAGGCAGACTCCAGAACTACTAAGCTAAATCCCCGGGCTGAGGCTTATTTTTTGAGACAGTCTCACTAAGTAGTTAAGTTAGTCTAGAGTTTACTGTGGAGCCCAGGCTGGCCTGCCTCAGCCTCTGGAGTGCTGGAATTACAGGCGTGTCCACCATGCCCAGTGGGAATTTTTAAATCAACATAAACCTCCTTAGTCTTATATTGACTTCAGTAACAACAACAAAAAAAAGGGCACTTTTTTTTTCTTTAGCTCAAATGAAAATACTTGGTTAAAATTAGACGTGTGAAGTTGCTAAAGAGGAAATTATTCAGTGATACTTGCTAAAGATGATGAGGCAGATTTTATGTAGAGAGAGCAATGGTGATAGGTATGGGGACAACTGTCTTGGGTCTCACAGAGGGAGAGAGATCAGGTTCAACTCTGACTCCAGCAAGGACAAATGAAGGTTCATAACCCAGGGTAGTGTAGTGCTGAGTGTATGGAAGATCACTACGAAGAAACCTGAGAGATTGAGGAGTTTCTGGCTTCACAGAATTATTGTTGAAGGCAGACCAGAGTGATAAGATATTAAACATGGGTGAGGAACATTCACTAAGCTGATTTAGCAGGATTCTTGTTTAACATGGATTCTACAAGGAAATCTGAAATCAGGCTTAGTCAGAGAGAATTCAGGATCCTGGTTCAGGAATGGTCAAAGGAGAGTCTTTTTAGAGGGATGGGTGGTGCATGCCTGTAATCTCTGCACTTAAGAGGCTGAGACTGGAAGATTGAGTTCAAATTCAGCCTGGGGCTACACAGTGAGTTCAAGGCCATCCTGGACTACAAAGTCAGAAGCTACCTCAAAAAAACCAAGTTAATCAACTAAAATTTGAGAGCCCCCTCATCTCTCTCATGGGCTCGGAGTGGGACCCAGGGCCTTCACATTAAGTTATATCCACAGCCCTTAAAAAAATTTTTTTTTTTTAAATTTTAAGGTAAGAACTCATCAAGTCATTAAGTTGCCCAGAGCAGGTTTAAACTCATCATCCTCTTGCTTCGATCTCCCAGAGTGTTGGGATTATAGGCATATATTATGGCCCAATTATCAGGTTTTTTTCTTGGATTTTTTATTGCAGGAACATGGACTCTTTATTTACTTCATTCAGAGCTGAGATTGTTATGGCGTACGACTGATGAAGAAGTTGCTGGGATAGACCTGGTCAGGTTAAGGTGGCCTTGCTTTGAAGAGAACAGGTCATTTTAGGATGATGCACTATGTGGACAAAATGAAAAGCGCCATCAAAGTGTGCGGGTGGAAGGTAATGGAGATGGCTGTTTCAGCGGGTGAAACCCCAGCAGTGAGCCTGAAGTGTACTTTTACTGGGAACCTTAGCTCCTTCCAGCATAAGCCATCTTATGATATTAGTGGCAGAAACAGAGAAGAAGGCAGGGCAGCTTTTCACTTTTGTAGCAGGAAAAGAAGCAAAGCTGTGATAAAAGGAAGGAAAATTTAAAAGCTTCCTAAAATTACTGGGCTTTTTTAATCCTCAGATTTTCAACAAAAATAATAGCAACAAATAAATCAGTGAGGAAAAGAGGCAAGTAGAGTTTACCAGCAGTTTACCTGACTGAGGAAGCTGCTGTGGCTGCATACACACAGGTAGAAAAGTTAATAAGGAGAGTCAGTGTCATTAGTGACAGGCAGCCCACCGGATCCTCAGGAGGCAGATCCAGAAGCACAGGAAACCAGTGGCCCTCTGGCTTTACCCATCCCGAGCACTGAGCTCCTTTATTTTCCTCCTCTAAAACCAGGAGTATTAGTTCCTTTGCTGGCCAGTTAATTTGTGTGTGCAACATTTTCATTCATGGCTTCTTTCTCCTCTGCATCATGTATATATTTTTGGTACTAGGAATTAAACACATGGTTTTGTGCATGCTAAGTACACCCTGTTTAAAAATTCTGACTTGGGACAAGGGAGAGCAGTCCTCTGGCCAGGTACCTACTTACCTCTTTTTGTCCCCCTTCATTATCGGTGAGCAGCCATTCGATATCCAGGGTGTCTGTTTCGGGGACCCCCAGCTGATGGTGACAGGGCAGAGTGACCTTCTCGTCTGCCACTCTCTTGATCTCAGTGTGAGTTCCCAGGGTTCCAACACAGTAGGAAACTGGAAGAGAAAATGTGTGATGAGCAGTGCAGATACATGTGGAACAAATACCACAACAAATAGTTACGAGATGTCCCTGTGGGCATCTTTGTCTTTCTCTCCTGTAGCAGAGGCTTCCAGAAGGATGATGCTGCTTAAGGAAACCATGCACTAAGTTGCCCAGCAACCCCTGTTCTTGAAGTTACAGAATCAGAGCCATGTGAAGCTAGAGAAAACCTTAGAGATGAACAGTTAGTTTTTTTCTTAACAAATGAGCTCCTTTAAATCCACAGTTGTTGCCATCTAGCAACATGCACTTAGGAGAATAAAAAGATAACAAACAAAGATTGCAGTATAAAGGAAAATTATTCATGATCAAAGGACCATACAAATGTAGAGAAGAGAGAAATTATAGGTAGGTAATTATAGGATTTATGGAAAGCTTAACTCAAGGGTTTTATAAATACTAGAAATACTGTATATCAGTCATCTAGTGTAATGTTTAGCAAAAGAAAAGGAGAAGAGAAGGCTTTTATATGGGTATCAGAAAATGAAGTTTATAGAGATGGAAGCAGAGGATGAAGAAAAGTGTTGAGCCTGAGGGAAGGAAAACAATAGGAATGAAGGCACAGGACATAAATATACCCTACCAGTGAATGGTAATAAATTGGCTGGTATAAAAAAGAAGTGTTCAAAGTTATTGACACATTAGGCTGGGAAGGTGGTAGGGCACAGTGACAGAATCCCTGGCATTCCTCTCCTTGAGAAAAGGAGGTCTAGGAATTGTGTATAAGGATATGAAGGAAAAGGGGAGCTACTGAGACATACACTTCTGAATAGGGTTTAAAATTTTTCTGGATGAGTAACTGAGCTTTTGTGATAAAGATGTAAAAGAGGACAGATTTGAGAAGTAACATGGAGGTCTGGAGATCAGAACTGGAGAATATAGCAACTTACTGGATCTAAGATAAAGAAAGGACTCAAAATCTAAGAATGTTTTTAAGCCTGCCAAACTGGTAGGATGACAATTGCATTCCCAGTAATTAGGAAAATAGGGAGCATGCATATTTTATTTAAATTAGAAGGTGGACTCTGAGTTTGAATCTAAATACATTGTGATATCCAGGAATAAATGAACACTTTTCCTGGCCACAGTGCCTCCCTTTATCGTGCAGATATCCACACAGCTCCTAAAATGGTGCCTACCCTCAGTTACTGTACAGGAAGTTGCAAAACCCTATGCATTGCTTTCTTGCTTTTTTTTCCCCCTCATATCATAAAGCTCTTGGAAACAGTCCTATTCCATCATTTGTGCCTGGGCTACACTTTGTCAAGTCCTTGTGTTTTCCGTATTAATTCTACAGAAACATAAAGGAAGACAGAAATTGGCATTGTCTTCCAAAACTGGCCTCGGTGTGAGGGTGTGTTTCTAGGGTCACTGTTTTTTTTTTTTTGAGACAGAGTCTCACTTTGTAGTTCAGGCTGGCCCTGAGCTCAGCCTCAAACTCACAGCAGTCCTCCTGCCTCTGCCTCCCCAATGCATGAGCCACCAGGGCACTGTGGTATGTGGTACTGATTGCTGGTGGGTGTGAGTCTCCACACCCAGCATTGTTGTATATAGTTAGAAACCATTGAGCTAAATCCCTAGCCCAGGCCAAGGCCCTGGTTTATCCCTGTTAACCACATACAACAATGCTGGGCAGGGAGACTCACACCCACCAGCAATGAGAATCACATACCAGTGCCTCTTGGTGGCTCAGGCCTGTAATCCTAGCAGTAGGAGGCAGAGGCAGGAGGATTGCTGTGAATTCAAGGCTGAGCTCAGGTCCAGCCTGAACTACAAAAGCAAGGCCCTGTCTCAAAAAAAAAGACAAGTTACCCGTGCAGAGCTCACTGTAGTGCAGGAATGACCGCTCTTACAGTGAGTGCCTCTTTCCTTTCAGGCCACACACAGTTTTAGCACTAGGGCTTCTGTTTCCATTCTCTCTAGATTCATATAATATGGTTTCAGAATATGAAACAAATCTTTCTATACAAAACAAAATTCTGGGAAAACCAGGTGAAGTGGCCTTTGGGTGGCTCTGGCAAGGCCTGCTGGTCTTTGCTCTGAGGCTTGTGTTCACCAGAGCAGACTCCTGTGGGGTTGCTTCTATATGCTTTTTAAAAATTAGTACATATTTGCAATACATGCAGTTTATAGTCATCTTGGGGAGTAGGCATGTACATGTACATAATACAGCTTGGTTGTCTCCTTCCCTTCAACTTCCCTCTTTCCTTCTCTAATTCCTCTTTTAAAAAACTCAAAAAAAGGGCCGGATATTTAGCGCAGTGGTTGCAGTGCCTGCCTTGCAAATCCAAGTTCCCAGGTTCAGTCCCTAGTAAACACATACAACAGAGCAGGGTGTGGTGACTCATTCCCACCAGCAGTCAGTACCATATACTACAGTGCAGGGTGTGGTAGCTCTCACCAGTAACCCCAGCACTTGGGAGGCAGAGGCAAGAGGATTGCTGAGTTCAAGGCTGAGTTCAGGACCAGTTTGAACTACAAAGCAAGACCCTGTCTCCAAAACAAACAAACCCCAAAACCCAGAAACTCCCAAAATTCTGAGTTACCTCATTTGGACAGATAGTATCCCTTTGGCGAGTAGGAACTTAGTACCACTTTGGCTTTCCTTACCTCTAGCTTTCATCTTTTCCCATCAATGGGAAAAGCAACTTTAGACCCTGCTAGATGGAATGGTCACATCTTTCCCCAAATTTATGTTGAGACACAACTCTCAATACAATGATATTTGAAGATGGGATCTTTGGTGGGGGATTTAGCTCAGTAGTTCCAGCACCTGTCTTGCAAGCGCAAGGGCCTGGGTTTGATCCCCTGCTAACCACATACAATACTGGGTGTAGAGACTCATGCCCAGCAGCAACCAGTACCACGTAGCACAGTGCCGGGTATGGTGGCTCACGCCTGTAATCCCAGCACTCGGGAGCCAGAGGCAGGAGGATTGCTGTGATGTGAGTTTGAGGCTGAGCTCAGGGCCAGCCTGAACTACAAAAAAAAAGGAAGACCCTGTCTCAAAAAAAAGATGGGACCTTTGGGAAGTAATTTCACCAAGAAGGTGTATGAAAGAGATGAATATCTTCGTAAAAGAGACCCCAGAGAGCTTCATAGGCCGTTCACTGTGCGATGACCCAGAGGCAGGGTGGCTGTGTATGAATGAGGCTTCAGGACACTGAATTGATCAGCACCTTGGTTTTGGTGGTTGGTTGTTTTGTTTTGTTTGGTGCTGGTGGTCAAACTCAGGCCTCTCTGTGCTTGTTAACCAAGTGCTATAGCTCTGACTTGCATCCTAGCCCGCTGGCATCTTGATCTTAGACTTAGTCCCAGAACTGTGAAAAATTTGTGATTTGGTATTTGGTTATAGGAGTCTGAAGTAAGACTCCAAGCTCACCTCTCTTTCCTATTGATCTCTCTTAGTACTTAACATTACTGATTATTAAATATACAATATTGAAGATTAATGAATTGATATGATAAGATAATGGATCAGCTAACAACTTGACTATAAAGGTTCAGTTGCTTCTTGAACAGTTTTTCCTTGACTCATACGTTGAATTCCCAGAGAAGGAAATACAGGATTTTGGTACTATAGAAAGTACCCATCAACCACTGGCTGTTTCAAACTTGTAGGCAACCTTGCTGTGTGACTTTGCTGCCTAATTTGCCATGCATATGTTATGGTTTATGTCTAGATGTGCCCCAAAGCTTCACATGCTCATGAGTGAGGCTTTTGGGAGGTGCCTGAATCATGTGTGTGACACTGGATTATGGGTGCAAGACACTGGTCTACTGATAGGCTTAGTGGGATTTGGGATGTGGATAATGGACCTGGGTGTGGATGGCACAAACCAATAGGCTTATAATTTGGATAAAATAACAAAGGAAAGAAGGAATGGAGGCTGGCTGCTTCGTGCCTGTCTTACCATATCCTTCTGCCATGCCCCCTGCCTTGGAGCCAGTGACTACGGACCGTAAGTCCTATAGACTGTGAGCCAAAATAAACCTTTCCTTCTTTAACTTGGGGATGCTTTGTGCCAGCAGAGAGAAGGTTACCGAGAAAGCCTGGATGCGTAGCCTGCGTATGCTCTTCCTACAACTCATGGGTGTCTATACGAGCATTCACCCTGTCCTTGGTTTCCAGCATGTTCAGGTTAGCAGTAATGGTCCTAATCTCTGTTTTGTGTGGTCCTTTGTTACACCTGTCTGAAACACTGAATCCTATTAGAATGAATGTAAAACAAAGAGTTAAAGACCACTAGAGAAATTCAAATGCTGGGCTTCTATTTGCTGTAATATATAAAAATAATACTTTATTATTTATTTATTTTGAGACAGAGTCTCACTCTGTAATTCAGGCTGGTCCTAAACTCACTATGTAGCCCAGACTAGCCTTGAACTAACAGCAGTCCTCCTGCCTCTGCCTCCTGAGTATTGGGATTATAGGCGTGAACCACCATGCCTGGCATTATGATATGTGGTACCAGGATCAAACTCAGGCCCTTGTGCTTGCCAGGAAGACACTGGAACTACTAAACTAAATCCTAGTCCTAAAAATAATACTTTAGTTGGGTATGGTGGCACATCCCTATAATCCCAACAGTCAGGAGGTTGAGGGAGATGGATTACCAGGAGTTCAAGGCCAACCGGGACTACATAGTGAATTGAAGGCCAGCCTGGACTGCATAGTGGGACCCTATTTCCACCCTCTGCCTCCCCCCATAATATTTTAAAATATTTTTACTTTATGTTTCACAATAATTTTCTATTAACTAATTTGATATTTTCATTTTTTTTGTTTTATCCTGTGGGTTTAATTATACTGTAATATTCAACAAATATTTGTTTAATTGATTAAAATCTAGACCATGCATTTGGCAGCAACAGCAAACTAAGGGCACAGGGGTCAGAGAGCCAGACCAAGGTCCTAAAACTCATCCAGAACAGAAATAACCCATATAGTAACCATCCTTTTCCAATTTCCATAAATCAGCTATAGAGTAGCTCAGATATTTTCCAGTTTTCATTGTACTGGCCTAACCTTGTAAGGAACTCAGCTTCGGCCCCTGCTGGGCACATCCCTGTCAGGCTTCGTGAAACAACAGCCCGACTCCCCAGTAGTGCAAGACAGCTCAGTACCCGTTTAGTGCACACAGTAGGCACTCACTGTCCACTGAGGATATCCGAAGCATCCACTGAACTTGCTGAGTTAGGTCACTAGAGGGAATCAAAGACTTGGATTTGGTTGATGTCCCACAAGGGCCGGAACACAGTGGTGTATGTTGTGCTTTGACAGAGTGCCGAGTTCTATTTATATAATATCCAAAACTAAATACAGCAGTGCAGGGGGAGGCCGCTTGGTAAATATAAATGACTTCACCACAGCAGGAACCTAAACCAGAACTCATCCTAGTCTTCCCTGAGCCTCAGCACCCCGCCCTCCGTCCCCCTGAATCTATACCGCTGTTCAAAAGCAGGGGTCTGGGCTTTAATTCTAAGGCCTGGAGACAGCTCAGGATGTGTCTGCCATCTGGTGGGTAACAGAGAGGAGGTCAGTCCAACCACCCTGTGACAAGCCTAGGAGTCTCTGGGCATGGACAGATTCATCTTTGTTTAAAAAACAAAAATAAAAACACTTGGGGATCATCAATTTGATTTAACAGTAAAATTACAGGCCAGAGGAGAGTAGTGTCAGATTGTAAAGCTAGCCAGTGGCAGAATTCCCTGTAAGGAAATTTATTTCTCCTTTTTTTTTTTTTTTTAAGACAGGGTTATGCTAAGTCCCTAAATTGTTAAGGGCTTGAGCACATCATCCTTCTGTATCAGCTTTCATTGTGCTGGTTTTCAGTTATGTGTCACCGTGCCTCATGTAGCCTTTGGGAATTTTGTTACATCATTGGCTTGTCATATGGTAGCAGTGGTTAGGACTGTGTCTTTATGTCCATGTAAAATTCCTCCATGGAAGGTGTAGGCTTTCGTTTTTTTGAAACAGAGTCTCACTTTGTAGTTCAGGCTGGCCCTGAGCTCAGCCTCAAACTCACATCACAGCAATCCACCTGCCTCTGCCTCCCTAGTGCTGGGATTAGCCACCACGCCCGGCACTGTGGTATATGGTACTGGTTGCTGCTGGGGTGAGTCTCCACGTCCAGTATTGTATGTGTTTTCTGGGGATCGAACCCGGGCCCTTGTGCTTGCAAGACAGGCGCCGGAAACACTGAGCTAAACCCCCGGCCCAGGTGTAGGCTTTTATAAGTGGGGCTTTTGCACCTGAAGAGGAAGGAAAAAATTACCCTTTCTGAGGCTCAGTGTTCTCACCTACAAAATGGGCATTTAACAAGCCATTGAGGTAAAGCCCCCAGCACTGTGATGACTCATAGGAATCTCTGTAAAATGTAGCTCCTCTCCCTGGTCATGTATCCTTTTCAAGGGGCTTTTTTTTCTGAGATGTTTTTCATCTATATTTAATTAAGTTCATTTTTAAAAAAACTTTCTGAAAGGTTAGAAAATAACATCTTATTAAATCATAATAATCATTTTGAACATGCAAGACCTCCTTTAAAAAGCTGAAGTAAGTATTCTTTCTTTTTTTTTTTTTTTTGAGACAAGATCTTGCTTTGTAATTCAGGCTGGTCCTGAATTCAGCCTCTGCCTTGAACTCTCAGCAATCCTCCTGCCTCTGCCTCCTGAGTGCTAGAATTACAGATCTGAGCACCATGGCCGGCACTGTGGTGTGTGGTTACCAGGGATTGACCTCAGGTCCTTGTGCTTGCTAGGCAGACACTGGAACCACTGAGCTAAATCTCTGGCCCAGTAAGTATTCTTTTAACAGAAACTAGGATACTACATTTAAAAAATATCTCCTTATTTCCTATCTTAGTTACTTTTCTTCTTTGCTGAGACAAAATATTCAACACCCAAAGTTAAAGAAGGAAACATTTATGGGATCTCACAGTTTGTAGAGGTTTGGTTCACAGCTGACTCACTCAAGGCCAGTGGGCTTGGCAGAGCGGCGTCACAGAGCAGGGGAGGCAGGCAGAAGTCTGTATGCAGCAAGCGAGCAACAAGGAGGGGCCCTCTTTCTGTCCCTTACATCTCATTCAGGCGAGTAGCAACCTACACTCAGCATAGAGCACTCTTAATCCTACCCAGAACTAAGCCAAACCAGTCAGTGGACTAATTGAGTATCATGTACCCTGGATCCTAGATTTATACACTCCAGATCCAGCCATCTCTGAAATGCCTCCTCATGACCACGTGACGCTTTACGGGACATCTTAGATACCAGCCATCACATTGCCCTAACAACTCTCCCATTTCCCGAATACTTATGTAATGTCTTTGGTTCCTTATATTTTCACTCCCCAGGGAAGGGCTCCTTCAGTACTGTCATCTGTACGCACAACCAGATACCTCCTGAGGCTCCACGTAGGTGACATGTCAGTGCTTGGTGCAGAGGTGAGGAGCAGGTGGGTTTGTTTTTTCAGATCTGCAGTCTTTACCAGACTGTAGACTAGCCATTTACACAGAGCAAAATTAGAGAACTCTGGCCGAGTACCCTCTGATGCAAGGTAGACAGCTGCTGTTTGATATACAATGAAGCATCCCCACCTGCAATCGAAATGTAGAAGCCCCCTTGACCATGTAGAGTGGTTCTGTCATTCTCTTTTCTTTATTCTTCAGTAGTCTGGGATGAGCCCACAGCCTTACGAATACGAGGCAAGAGCTCTACCACTTGGCTCTTCACCAACCTAATAGTTCTCAGTGGACCTGGGAGAGTCAGCTGTTCATTTACCAGAATGAAATAGGGCTTTACACAGAATATTTGCTCAAGTTCAAGAGATTTAAAACCATGTTGGAAAAATAAAAAGGACTTTGGAAATTTTATAATTAATTTCTCTCATGTATAGATTAG